>JAODAL010000045.1:380000-508484 GCA_025379985.1 Phyllomedusa bahiana
AGTGCCAACTGTGATGTCCCCATGAGCTAGTTCAACTCAACAAAAGGACAAATGAATACCTGACAGAAAGGAGGAATATTCTCTTTAAGGTTTAAAAATCATATTGTGAAAAGTTGTATTCTCACTGTTATTTATTTTGTCTCGCCCAAAAAAATAAATAAAAAAAAAACTAAGGAAAAAAAAAAAATGTAAAAAACCCCCCTAGAATTTTAACATCGTATAACATTCAATATAAACGGTTACTAACACAAATGCGAGTCACTTGTTCTACATGATATTTTCCAGCAATCATTCATCAGTGTATCCTGGGAAATAAAACTCACAGAGAGCCTATTTATTCCCAGGCACGGCTCTACTGTCTCACTTACGAAGCTCGCCGTTACAGTCAGCTAAAATCTAATAAAAAATACATACACAAATAAAACCTCAGCGAGCACGTGGCCTGCATTAGGCAAGCATTGCCAATTTATTAAAATGCATTACTGCGCTCACTTGCAAAGACTAAGAACAGATCACATCTCCAAGGACTTGCGTAGTTCTTAGAAATCCAGGATTGACGCCTCTAGCAAATCTCATGAAGTACAACCTTTACCCGTTCCCCAAGAATCCAGAACTCCGCCCAAACGGTTAGGGTATGTTCACACGGCTTATTTTCTAGCATATTGCGCTTTATATGCGGCAAAATGTGCGCCACAATTACGATAATTCATAGCTCTCAGAGCGCTATGAATTTCGCCTCGTCTCCCTGGGCGTACAATACGATCGTATCGTACGCCCGGGGAGAGAAGTGCATGTCAATGGTGCCGGGCGGTGATCAGCGCGTGCTTACAAAAAACCCAGTGTATTGCTGCGCGGACCACACGTGCCCCAATAGACCATGTGAACATACCCTTAGGCTAAGTTCACACGGCTTAATTGCAGGGCGTAATTACGCCCCGCAATTACAGCGTGTAGACGGGGGCGGGGAAGGGGTGCCGGCACCTTGCCGGCCCATAGACTATCATTACTAGCGGCGCATATACGCCGCTGGTAATTCACATGTCACATCTCCCCCGCGGCGGATTCGCCGAGCAGGGAGAGGAGACGTAATCCATAGTTCTCTATGAGAACTGTGGATTACCGTAATGACTGGGACGTATTCCAGCCGTAATTTGCACACTACGGCGCGTAATTACGGACTGAAATACGTCCCATTTTAAGCAGTGTGAACATAGCCTTAGTCTATAACACAGGTTTCCATGTATACATAATGCATACCATTTCTATCCTCCTATGCAAGACTAGATTTGTGAATATACAATTGTAGGAAACGGAAAGTTCCCCCTCCTGCAGTTCTACATTTAGGCTATGTTCACACGGGGTAATTTCGCCACGTATTTGCGCTCTAATATGGACGAGATGCGTGCCACAATTGCAGTAATCCATAGTTCTAATACAGAACTATGGATTACGCCTCCTCTTCCCGCTCATATGATACGATCGCATAGTACGCGCGGGGAGATAAGTGACATGTCAATTACTTGCGGCGAATACGGGGCCGGCGGGGTGCCCCCCCCCGCACTGCGGGAGTATGCGCGTATCAGCGCGGGCTCCCGAACGACACGATGAACTGCGGTGCGTACTGTAAGTGCCGCAGTCCATCGTGTGAACCTGCATCATTTTAACTGCAAATCTATACTAAAAAAATCTGCAGCAACTGGCACATACTTTGTTGCAAATTTTACTGCATAGTGGATTTTTCTACATTAACTTCAAAAGGAGAAGATAAAATCTGCAGGAAAGGTTTGTCTGCAGAGTTTTCTTTTTCCTTTGAAGCCAATGTAGAAAACTTAGTAAAATTATGATAAAATCCATAACAATTAGAGCAAATTTGTGGGTGCGGATTTACAGCAAAAGCGCTGAGGAAAGTCTGCTAGAGAGCCGCTCTGTGTCAACTTAAAGGGGTTGTCTCACTATAAGGATTGCTTTTTATGTTAAAAAATAAGTCACTTTGCAATATGTGTCTATTAACAGTGTCCTAACTATTCCTAGATATCCCCTCTTATATGGGCTGCATCAGCTCCTCAGGTCCTAAGCTACAGGCCTTGTTCCATCTCTCATGATAGGCTCCCAGCAGGGTTGCTTAAAGCTACAGACCTGGCTTCTACTGTAGCCTAGTAGAAGCCAGTAAACATGTCCCTGAATTCAAAATGAAAACAGGACTGAGGTAAGATGAATCAAATGTAGTGAGACAGCCCCTTTAATCTCAAAATTACAAAAATGGGCCTCACACTGACCGTGCATGCGTTCTCAATAGGAAGTGGGGCATAAGCCACTGACACACACCTGCTTCATTTTTTTGAGAATAAGGGTATGTTCACGCGTTGTTCGCACTTGCTTAATTTTAACGTGAAAACGACACAGTGTGGAGACAGATTTCTGCCTCCTAAACATTATTATTTCACGGTGCGTTTACACCTGAAGGGATTAACATGGCAATTCTTTTCAGAAGCAACGAAAATTACCAGAGCAAAATATGTGTTGTGAATGAAAGGGCATATTTTACATTGCAGATTATGGGAAGTGCTTAGAAGATTGTTTTGGGCATATTTTGGCAATAAACACACGGCAAAATTCGCTGTGTGAACATACCCTTAAAGTTCAAACATGCTGAAATCAAACCTATCTGATCCTTCTTTCCGCTACGGGTAAGTTCACACGGTTTATTGTGGGGCGCATTTTGCCGCTTATTTTGCAGTGTACTTCACATATTTCGCAACTATGGATTATGCCTCATACCCCAGTGCGTACAATACGATCGTATTGTACACGCGGGGAGATAAGCGACATGTTTAAGCGCTGCGAGCAATGCATGTCTATGGGGATGAAGGGCTGTCGGCCCCCTGCGCCATGGGAGTACGCACTCACGAAGCACACCATGTATTGCCGTGCGTAAATCTTAAAGAGAATCTGTCACATAGGTTGTGCCCCCCTTGCTGAGGGCAGAACAAGCTAGTGTCAGACCTGCTGTTTCCATCGCCGTGTCCCTTATTCTGTAAGATGCTGTCGTTTTCGTGTATTTGATGCTCAAATCTGCAGTTTTCAACCAGAAGAGTCATTCGAAGAGTCCTTCAAAGAGTCAAATCCGGCCAATCGGAGACTAGCCCCGCCCACCTCAACTGAAAAAACCTATTACTTTGAATAGGTAGAACCATGTGAATAACTGTCAGTGGGCGGAGCTGGCCTTTGGGGGGGGGGCTAAAACCTGCTCATGAATAAGATTTGAGGGGTAAATGCTCTAAAACTGCTGCATCTTGCAGAATAAGGGACACAGTGCTGGGAACAGCAGGTCTGACACTAGCTTGTGCTGCCCTCAGCAAGAGGGGCATAACCTATGTGACAGGTTCTCTTTAAAAGGGTGTTCCTATTTTGCACATTGATGGCATATGCTATCAATATTCCATCCAAGTGCTTGCGCACGTCTTATTTCCGTTCTATGGAAGTATTTAGTAACAGCTCTACACACCATTCTGATTTACTAAGAACTCCCATAGAACAGAATGCAGCGTTGTAAGAAAGTCCAACCGACTGAGCGGAGACTTTCTGGGGCCTGTTCGCAAGATAGGTACCCGCACCCATCACACTTTGGTGGCATATTCTATCAACATGCCATGAAAGTGCAAGATGGGAACACTGATTTAGGGGAAAAGAGGTGGGAATAAATAAGTACACCCATCCTACTTTTGCAATCATTAAGAGCGTGTCTCCAAGCTTAGGTTTTTAGATGCAGTTTTTGAAGCCAAAAGCAGAAATGGATCTTAATTTGAGGACATGTATCAAGTAAAGGCTAAGGGCGACATTTCCCAGCACCAGTTTTTTGGTCTATATTGACGCCATCTTTTGGATGTAAATGTTGCACACCAAAACTAGGCGCATTATATGCCGGGACCGACACATTGAAATAGCCTAAAATGATGTGCTGTAGCCTCCAAAGTGAAAGCCACTAATGAGTGCATAGCAACATCATTACAAAAGTGGTTTTTAGGGTGTTGGCGCATTTCACATTTTCCCCATACTTGTAATGACCCCTAACACTTTAAACATTGTAATGATGTGCTATGCACCTCATTAGGCGCATTTTGTTATGCAGGCGCACAGCGCATCATTTTTAGATGCATTATGTTTAATATTCAAGGTATACCTGACGCCAGAATTTTTATAGGGTCACACTTGCTGGCGCACTTTACACTTAATTAATGCGCCTAAAAACTGACAAAGCACCGCCAATTTTCGGACATTTCGCCCTAAGACTTCTCCTCCTTTTAAATCAATTTTCTGTTTGGTCTTCAACGGCTTCTAAAAATCTGAATGTGGTAATTCACCCTAAAGGGAAACCCTCACTAAAATATGTATATTTTTTAACTAGTAAAATCAGATACACATTCTTTACTTCTTAGCTGTTGGCTGTTTCCTCTCAGACTGTAGATTTTTTTTATTCCATTTTCTGCATAGGAGTATGGGAGCAGCCATCTTTTCTGAGCTGCTTCTAACAGCATTTAGAGATACAGGGGTCACAGGATGCGGTGAACAGAAGACGACTCATTGACTTCTATGGGAGAGTTTTCTAGGCATGTTCTGTGACCTGGGGAGAACCCATTGGGTAGGGAGGGGGAGAGGATGAGCCACAAGCATTACTGATTGTAAATTGTGGATCCTGGGTTATCTATACATTGGTGTCACTTAGCATTGATGACTTGCCTGAGATTATAATGAGGAGACTACTAAGAAGAAAATATATCAGAACAGGTGCATCAGCCCTACTGAAATATTAGCTTGAATGAGAATAAAAAATATAGGATTATTAAACAAAAAAATTACATGTTTAAAATAAAAACACAATTTAAATAGGTATTTTTTTTATGACAAATTCACTATAATAGTAATTAGAAGCCAGACATCACTAATAAAATACACAAAGTTATTTAACCATAAATAAGCTTGAATACCTATATAAGTATGCACACATATTGTGCGTTTTTTGCCATTTATGCTGCACATGTATAAGCCACATGACCAAAAGCCACACTACAAACACCATGGCAATTCAAGGGAAAATGATGTGTGGTTTTTCCCATGGTCCTAAAACACACAAGACAATTGCTATGTGTACGAACCACTTAAAATTAGAATTTTTGGCACTTTGCAGTCCTGTGGGCATCATGCCAAAAACAAAAGGACACCAGGTATGACCTTAGAGAAGCAATTGTTGCTGCCCATCAGTCTGAAAGGGCTTATAAAAACCATCTCCAAACGCTTTGAAATTCACCATTCTACAGTAAGAAAGATTATTTTACGAATGGAGAGCTTTCAAGAACAGTTGTCAATCTTGTAAAGGCTGTGTGTCCCAGAAAATTAAGTCCAAGGTCAGACTGTTTAATGCTCAGAGATATAAAGAAAAAAGCCAAGAGCTACATCACGTGACATACAGGGCTCCGTAAGCACATTAAGTGTTTAGGTTCATGACAATGCAATTAGAGACTGTAGAAGTATGGCTTTCATGGAAGAGTGGTTAAGAAAGAATAAAGAAGAAAAAAAGGAAAGTGAAAAGAAAAGCTAAAAAAAAAAAAAAATCAAAAAAGAACTTCACTAAAAGAGATTGGTAACTTAGGTTTGCAAAACAAAGCACAAACGTTTGTGATCATTAACCCCTTAAGCCGAACACCTGAAAAGTAGTTAATGACCAGAACATTTTTTTTGTTTTTGCCTCCTTGCTTTTCAACAGTTGTAACTTTTTTATTTTTTCAATGATGCAGTTGCATGAGGCCTCGTTTTATTCTAGCCAAGTTATACTTTATGGGGGAATAGTTTACTTTTTTTTTTTTTATTTATTTATTTTTTTTTTACATCATTCACATTTCACACTTAACTTGTTAGATTAATTCTACAGGTAACTACGGTCGTGCGGATACTAGGTGTAGGGTTTATTGTGTGTGAAATATATGCACAATTATTTTTTATTAAATCATTTTTATTTTATTATTTGTTTTGGTTTTTTTTGTTTGTTTTTTTTTACACTTTTTCTGGTCTTTTTTTTTTACTTTCTTTTTTTAAAACACATGAAGGGAGAACAGTTTTAAATTTTTTTTTTTTTTTTTTCACTTAGTAATTTTATTAGCATAAATTTACATATGCTAATACACTCTATCTGCGTCAGTCTGACACAGGCAGGATCAGGACAGAACACAGTGGGTCCTAGTCACTGGGTTGATACAAAAGCTCTGGGGCTACTCTAGGTCCCAAGGGCTGACGGTGCAGCCGTTCCCGGCTCTGTCGGGTCACCGGGTGTTCCGATCACCCGACAGAGCAGGGAAACCCTTTGATTGCGCTGCGGTAACACACCGCCGCAATCAAAGGGTTAAAGCACCGAGGAGCGGAGGTTTCCCCTACTGCCCGATGCTCGCAGGGGATGCTCTGGGATCAGGGCTGTGTAGTACAGTCCCGATCTCAGCGCAGCGGCGGCGCCGGGCTCCGCAAACTCCGGTGTCTGCAGCAACGTTTAAAGACGGCGGGCGGTCGTTAAGGAGTTAATCTTTAGACTGAAGAGATAAAGGAGATGTGCTTAAATATCCATGAAATCAATGTAAAACAAAAAAAAAAAAAAGTGTGACTTCAAGTTATGTGTAAAATAATAAACTCCTTCAGAAAACATTTATTCAGATTGTTGCTAGAAATGGGTCTACGTATCAGTTCTACAGTTTTTTTTTTAGAAAAAAAATTATACATTGACATTTTTTTATTTTGTAGTGAGTAGGTTTTATCTATTACATTTTTGAACTACAAAGGGTAATAAAAATTAGCATCTGAATTAGTAAGCTACTTCACCCTACATTTATGCCACTAGCATACTAAGGGTGCTGTCACGCAGTGCGTTTTTTGTGCAGGAAGGCACAGCAAAAACTGCATTAAAAAATGCATCAAAGACGCACCAAAAATGCATTGTGTGAAAGCACCCTAACTGTTGTAACTTTTAAAGCATATCTCCATTTAGAACACAACTTTCCATAAATCAGCATTACAATAGGAAACTTTGTATCATCTAGAGGAAAATCCTTGCTTCTTCACTTCTCAGCCTTCTTTCTCCCCCTTCTCCATTTTTGTCTGGTCACATATCTTTTCAAGAGTTATTTCTGTTTTGCTTAGGAGAGTGGAATCCGCTTCACTGACAGCTTAGGTGATATCTACCCAGATACGTCTATAGAGGGGTAGGAAGTGAAAGTAGGAGACTCATACACAAGCAGCAGCATGTAGGACATCAGACAGCAGTAAGTAGGAGTGTAAGGGGATGTCCACACGGCAGATTTGGCCGCGGGATTCAGAGCGGCTGCCGAGGCCAAAACCTCGTCCAAACCTCGCCTCAAATCTGCGTCTCCCGACGAGGTTTAGCGGCGCAGGCGCGGCGTGGTTTTGGGTGCGGTTTGCGGCGAGGTTTTCGCCCATACAAATTAATAGGCAGGACTAAACCTGTGCCCCAACCGCGGCGAAAAGCACGGGAAACCCACGCCGACACCGCGCGGACCCCACGCCGAAGACTTGCTGCCAAGAATTGACAGGAGACTTCTCAAACACGCGCCGTGTGAATAGCAACGCGGTTTCCCATAGGAAACCATGTAATGAACTGGGGCATTTGGGGCGCGATTTGGACGAGGTTTTGGCCGCGGCAACCGCGGCGAAACCCGTGGCCATATCCGCCGTGTGAACTAAGCCTTACCGTGAATCCAGCAGTGAGGCGAGACACGACACTCACTATTCTGTACAGTACAGTCAGCATTATCCCCATTGGCTCTCTGCCTCTCATCCTTCCTCTATTTTCTCTACAGACTTCTGTTTGTAAGGCCATGTTCACACGGCTTAAAATGGGCCGTATTTCGGTCCGTAAATTACGTGCCGGAGTGCGCAAATTATGGGCTGAAAACGGCCCATTCATTACGGTAATTCACAGTTCTCAAAAAGGCAGAAAACTAAGGAAAAACGGTACTCCCCTCGCCCCCTGCAATTTTCACCGTACTGGGGTAAACCCTGCCTCACCTTATTAGCCAATTCAAAAAAAACTGGACCAAATAGCAAAAAATAAAACCACCACCTAGGTAAATGATAACAAAATACTGCAACGCCAAGCAAAACTACATTTACCCAATAAAATAAATATTTCTTTATTGAAAATAAATCAACGCAAATACAAAAATAAACAATAGCGATGCAAAAAACTCCCAGAAGTGTTACAGGTAAGTATATCCCAAATCAAACTAACTCAATTACAAAAAAAAAAAAATAATAATAAAAATAGTACACAAAAATTCAAATGCCCCAACAACGTAACATAAATAATACATATATGACCAAACCAATGTGTATAAATAACCAATACAAAATAAAGCCTAATAATGGGATAATACAGACCAAACAGCACGCGGACAATACCCAACGCACGTTTCGCAGGAATGCTTCGTATGAGGTTATGGTTTATTTTTGTATTTGCGTTGATTTATTTTCAATAAAGAAATATTTATTTTTCTGTTTGTAACTGTAACCTGAACTCTAGGTAGAGCCAGGTCCCAAGAGATAGATTCCCTTAGTGATTTATGACTCTGAACAGATAAGAATGGAGGAATGGGGACAGCAGAGAAGACCAGTAAGTGAAGAAGCTATCTCTAACTAGATATATTACACTTTCTTATTTGCTTGTACTGTTGATTTCTGTAAAATAGTTTTATAGATGGAGGCACATTTTTAAAATCAACAAAAAATGGAAGTACATATTTTTAAATGGACTGCTGACAGCAAGCTCAGAAAATAATCATCACAGCTTTGATCACATGTCACTTTAACCCGAACGCCGGAAAAGCAGTTAATGACCAGAACATTTTTTTTAGTTTTTGCCTCCTTGCATTTCAACAGTTGTAACTTTTTTATTTTTTCAATGACGCAGTTGTATGAGGCCTCGTTTTATTCGAGACAAGTTGTACCTTATGGGGGAATAGTTTAATTTCACTTATAAATAATTGCAGTATTTTTTTTTTATTTCGTAAAAAAAAAAAAATGTTCTTTCATTTTTTTACACCATTCACATTTCACACTTAATAACTTGTTAGATTAATTCTACAGGTTGTTACGGTCGTGTGGATACCTAATATGTGTAGGGTTTTTTTTTTGTGTAATTTATGCACAATTATTTTTTATTAAATATTTATTTTTATTTTATTCTTTTTTTTTTACTTTTTTTTTTTAATCACATGAAAGGAGAACTGTTTTACATTTATTTTTCTTTTTTTTATTCATATATGCTAATACATTCTAATCTGTGTCACTTTGACACAGGCAGTGATCTAGACAGCACACAGTGCATCCTAGTCACTGGCTTGTTACACAGACAGCTCTGGGGCTACTCTAGGTCCCCAGAGCTGACTGTGCAGACGTTCCCCGGGCTCTGTCGGGTCACCGGGTGTTCTGATCACCCGACAGACAGGGGAACCCTTTGATTGCGCTTCGGTAACGCACCGCCGCAATCAAAGGGTTAAAGCACTGGGTAGTACAGCAGCTGCGGCGCCGGAAACTCCGAGGTCTGCAGCGATGCCAAAAGACGTCGCTGCAGACGAACGACCCGCACCGGCCGACGCCAAAAGACGGTGCGCGGTCGTTAAGGAGTTAATTGTTAGGGTATGTTCAAACAGCGTGTTGGATCCATGTTTGGATCCGTTTTGGATCTGAAAAATGCATTCAAAAGCGCTGCGTCAATCGCATCCAAAACGCATCCAACATACAACCAACAGGCAGGTGCGTGTTTGGATGTGTTTTGGCTGCAGCAGAAACGCACTCTTTAGTTTTAAACAGCGTCTGCTGCGTCTTTCGGATAAAGAATTGACATGGCGATACTTTGAACGGATCCAAAAGGCGCATCAGAAAGACGCAAGTAAAACACCTATCGGTGATCACTCGTCTGAACGCCGATGCGTGTTTTACATTAAAATGTAAATCACACTGCACATTGTTAGATGCCTGTTTGAGTCCGTTTAAGGTCCAAAACACGGATCCAAAAACGCATTTAAAAATGGATCCCACGCGCTGTGTGAATATACCCTCACAGTCTCTAAAACGTGTACATATATATTTTAGAATACTAATAGTAGCTGCCAAGCTAAAACGGTTCATACTGGAGTTTTGTTTTACAGTATTCCAGATAAATGCATTCTGCATTTCTAGAACCACACCAACTTGGATCATCAGGTTCCTGCTTTTCATTAAGTAGGTAGAACATCATGGTGACGGCAATCAAACTTGATGCAACATGATGTAAACCCCAGAGACAATATAGAGTTAGTAGCTGTTTACGAGACGTGTTAGAATAAGTTCTATCACCCTAATTCAGACTTAAAGAAGCTTTTCAGGGTCATGCTGCATTTGCATGGTTAGGGGTGTAACTAGCATTCATAGGGCCCCACAGCCAAATGAGATGTGGCCCCCTATGTAACAACCTACTCTGCATAAATAGAATATTCAATCTGAAACACAACATTTAATTAATCTGTTGAAAATGCAAAAATGTTCCAACATGAAAAAAACATTATAAGTGAAAAAAACAAAGCACAATTACTATATAAACAATGGTCAAAGGCCAACTCACGATTGGTGGGCTATGGTATAGTGGTAGATGTAGGTCTTTCCAACGCAGTCCTATGATGTCAGTTTGATCATTACACAATTTTAAAGATGTATGCATCCCAAGTATTAATAAATTGGGGCCATAAAGGGTTAATACCTCATCGTGACCCTATATAACCCTACCTAACAACAGGATAATCGCCCTGATGGGAGCAGCCCCGCTTTAGGAAAAACCCTATAAACCAACCTACTCTCAAATTACAATGCCCATTTGTGAACGGCCCCTTACAAAAAATTATCCGACACGTTTCTCCCTACATAAAAAAACATGAGGGTTCCTATGGGGGGTAATTGAGTATTAATGCGCGGTGGTGGTATGGGGAAATTTTAACCCTGATATGATGAGGTCAATACCACCTCTGATGAGTCTATAGTGGATCTCCAGGTGTCCAAGCCATTCGGCATCCCCTAGTTTGTTATGTGCAGGATCGGATGGAAGAAACCAAAAGTAAATAATACTTCCGGTGCACTTGTCCGAATGTCGCCAAGCCAAGTATAACCCACTTCCGGTCAGGCGCATCATGGACTCAACAGACTTACTCTCCGCTCAATGCAGACAAGCAAACAGATAACTTATTCCTAAATAGCGCACTGATTATTTCGGAAAGTAACACAAGCTCATCACCAATGCAATAAAGAAAGCTAGAATTCCTGGTAAAATACCTTCAAAAAGGGTGCTTGTAACGTCCATTCTTAAAGACATTGATAACAATAGGTTGACCAGCCTCCTAATAAGGCATGTATAACATAATACATTGACCAAATATAATAAAAACATACCATTTGGCTATGTATGAAATAACAAGAGAAACATGCCCTGTCAACAGAGGAAATGTGGGACATAAAAAATTTTCTGTTTATCAGGGCTGTGGAGTCGGAGTCGGTGGCTATTTTGCAGGAGTCGGATATGTCATTAAATGGACCGACTCCAAAAATATATAATAAGTTGGTCCAGTTAGTTCGATGCAAAGAGCAAGAGGAATTGGGCCCGGCCAGTGCTACTGCTCCCATATCTTCAGCCTTATCACATGAGGAGTGTAATTGATGACATGGAGCAGGCAGAGCGCTGCCCCAGGGGAGAAGATTCCGCTCCCATGGCAAACAGATTTCAGCAACATTTTTCACCTGCTTTCAAAGAAGTAGAAGAGTTCAACCATTCATCAAAACTGACTGTGGCTGAGGAAATTCCTTTATACCCTGACATTGTTACAGATGTTGCCCATGTGGTCACCCCTTTGCCCCCAACCCAAGTTAGTGTAGAGAGGCCGTTCTCTAACCTGGAAATGAGGTCATGTATGCAGGATCTGATGGAGGCGATAATATTTCTCAGAACAAATTCAGAGACTCCACAAATGTTCCTGCAGTGTTTTGCATATTTACAATTTTTTTGTGTTCTAAAGTCATATCCAATAAATATACTTTACAAAAACAAGCAAAATGGTAACAATGTTTTGAACTTGTGACTTTCAGGCTCCATATCTCACCATCCATTACAGCTTTGTACATGAGGCTACTGTAATTTTATATACAGTCTTATTGCACATCGTCTTACACATAAATTTGACTACAGATTCTTGTCCTGTAACTGCATTGTTACTGTTTTGCTCCTGAAAATCAAAATGTTAATTTTTATTATTTTGTTAATATTAGGTAAATCCATCTTTTGGTTTTCAACACTGCCTGAATCCTTCTGGGCTCTGAATTAGATTCAAGCATATCTTGACCAAAATCTGATCCCAGGTCTCTTCTACACATTCCCAATGTTGGTGCAGACTGGACTTGGATACAAATACAGCTTTTTCTTCAACTCAAACCCACAAGTGTTCAAAAGATCAAAACATTGTTACCCTTTTGCTTGTCAGTGTCTGTTCTACCTAAGTAGCTTGATTATTGTATCATAAGGTGATAAAAAGCCAGATATTACCATTTTACTACAGTAAAGTTATCACTTAAAGATGTCTGAGTCAGGGCTTTGACTTGCCCTGATCCAATAGAAAAACATAATTTGTGTCATTATAAAACCTTTCTTCTTTTCTACAATATTGCAGTGACGTATCCTCTGGCATTGCCACCTATTTTTATGGTTCTCATCATATTTGTGCATATTTCTTCTTTATTTTAGTCCATACAGTAATAAACTATATATTGCTTCTTTTATATTATTTTGGACTGAGAAATTCTTTTTGTGTTGAATAAGTTGAAAAGAATTTAAAGAGTGTTTTCCAGGACTAGATATCCTTTGCATGGGCCATGAATCTCAGAAAAGTGAGGTTCCGACTTACAGCACCTCCACCATTCAGCTGACTACAAGGACTCCAGCGAGTGCTGTGCCCTCTTCTTTGTACCAGGCACAGAGTACTGACTGGTACTGCAGCTCAGTCACATTTAAATTTGGCTGATGAGATCATTAGATATTTTGCTAATTGCAATTAGGCTAGGGCCACACAGCATAGGACAAAAAACCCGCGGAAAGCAGACTGCTTTCTGGCCGATGCTCGACTATCGTTTCAGGCTCCATAGCTCACCATCCACTACAGCTTTGTACATGAGGCTACTGTAATTGTATTTACTGTCATCTTACCTATTCATATAGATAAATGTGACTTGCAAGTATTTAGAATCTGCTTCGTTTGCAGATTCTTTCCTGTAACGCATTGTTACTGTTTGCTCCTAAAAATCAAAATCGTATTTGGGAAATCCCTTTGGTTTTTCAATACTGCCTGATCCTTCTGGCTCTGAATCAGATTCAAGCATGTCTTGACAAAATCTGATCCAGGTCTCTTCACACATTCCCAATGATTGTGCAGATGACTTGGATACAATAAAGCTTTCTTCAACTCTACCAAAGTGTTCAAAAGATAAAACATTGTTACCCTTTTGCTTGTCATGTGTTCTACCAAATAGCCTGTTATTGCATCATAAGTGATAAAAGCCTGATGTAACATTTTATTACAGTAAAGTTATCCTTAAACATCCCATGTAAAGGAGTCGGAGGTTGGAAATGAGGAGCGGGGCTTGGCGTCCGACCCACATCCTGTGTTTATAATATATTTTGTGGGTAAAGGATACAAAGACAACCATTACCAAGTGAGATATCTACCCCATATAATACCAATACTCAAATTAGTGTATACCAAACTGCTCCCTAAGACCAGACCCAAATGAAGCTCAAAATGCGCTGATCCCAATCCCCTTTGCTTTGGGGTAATGGTAGAACCTTAACATTAAATTGCCGGGCTATGGTGGTATCCCTTTTATGCTTGATATCTCTGAGTTGTCTTTTGGTTTTTCCAATATAATTAAATTGTCAAGGGCATGTGCACATGTAAACAAAATCTCGCATGGATGGAGAAACCCCTACCAATGGAGGCACTATGAAAAATCTGCCCTTGTTGTATAAATGGGCAAGCCACGCAATTAGTGCCACATCTGAAGGTACCATATGGTTTCCTGGAGAGCCATGACCCACTATTCAATATTGGCAATATGTAGTGACTCCGGACTAGCCAGTTCTCAGTTGACCTACCCTTCGATATGTCACACAAGGGGTAGTTGGTACAAAATCCTTTCAGTCCGTGTCCACTAATAAAATCTTATTTCTTGAGAATATAGACGTAACCTCCTTGCTTTTATCGTCAAATGTGGTAATAAGGTGCACCTTAATAGAAGACGGAGGACTTGGGTTGAGAGGTACAGTACGCGTCTGGTCTACAGCATGATGGTAAGAGGTCTACAGTAGATCATTGGGATAACCCCTATAGAGAAAACGTTTCTGTAGATCACACGCCTGTCTTTTAAAATCTCTCAGGCTGGAATAGTTCCCCCTCACTCTAAGATACTGGCCCTTAGGCACACTTCAAACTATAGGACTGATGACTTTCCCATTTGAGAAGGCCGTTAGTGGCCGTAGGTTTACAATAAATACTCATCTGAAGATTACCTTCTTGACCTTTAGAGATGGTTACATCCAAAAAGGCTAGACTTTAATCCTGAATTTCAAAAGGTAAATAGCAAACCTATTGAGTTCAAATTCAAATGTGCCACAAACGCTTCAGAATTCTCCCTGGCACCGTCCCAGAGGATGAAGGTATTGTCAATGTATCTTCCCCAGAATAAAATCTAGGGGGGGCACTGATCATCCACTCAGGGCCGTATTTCCCACTAGGCACCCGTATTTCTCCCACCCTCCAAGGACGTCCCCCTTCCCGAGTGGGGGGAGAGTTCTGCGGCGGCGGAGCCCGTGGTTAGGCGAGGAGAGAGCGGGGGGGGCCATCGTAGCTCGTGCGGCGGTCCCGTAGCAACATTTCAACTTGGACAGCAGAGCGGCAGAGGACAACGGGGCGCCGGTAGGGACATACTGCTTCTCCCTTCCGGCGCTCCGTTGTTATGACAGATATCATAAGCAAGCTGCGCTGATGCCGTCTGTCTCCTCAGTGGCGCGGTGCGCTGCAGGGACAGGAGGGGGGCAGCGCTGCTCCTCCCTCTCTCCTTAACAGCGCGCGCCCGCCACTGAAGAGCGGAGGCTGCCGGCAAGAGAGAGGAGCAGCGCACCCATCCCACACCTCTCAGCAGCGCATGGACGGCGCCGAAGAGAAGACGACCAGGGCCTACTGCTCTTCAGGACAGGCAGGTGAACGGGGTCGGGGGTGGAGCAGGGAAGGGAGGGGGCGGGAGGAGGTGGTGGGGGGGAGTGGAGGCAGGTGAAACGTGAGTGGGCAGTGGAGGAGGCAGGTGAAACGTGAGTGGGCAGTGGAGGAGGCAGGTGAAACGTGAGTGGGGGCGTGGAGGCAGGTGAAACGTGAGTGGGCAGTGGAGGAGGCAGGTGAAACGTGAGTGGGCAGTGGAGGAGGCAGGTGAAACGTGAGTGGGCACTGGAGAAGGCAGGTGGGGAGGGAGGCAGGTGAAACGTGAGTGGGCAGTGGAGGAGGCAGGTGAAACGTGAGTGGGCAGTGGAGGAGGCAGGTGAAACGTGAGTGGGCAGTGGAGGAGGCAGGTGAAACGTGAGTGGGCAGTGGAGGAGGCAGGTGAAACGTGAGTGGGCAGTGGAGGAGGCAGGTGAAACGTGAGTGGGCAGTGGTGGAGGCTGGTGAAACGTGAGTGGGGGCGTGGAGGCAGGTGAAACGTGAGTGGGGGCGTGGAGGCAGGTGAAACGTGATGGGGGGGCGGGTGGAGGAGGCAGGTGATGAAGCGTGAGATGGTGGGGGTGGGGGAGGCGGGGTGAACATGTGTCAGTGGGCAGTTGGAGGTGGCAGGTAAAAAACGTGAGTGGGCATGGGGGGGAGGCGGTGAAAGGGAGTGGGCGGGGAGGAGGCAGGGGGAAACGGGGGTGGCAGTGGGGGGAGGCAGGTGAAACGTGAGTGGGCATGGGGGGCAGGTGAAACGTGGGGGGCAGTGGAGAGGCGGTGAAAGTGAGGGGGCAGTGGGGAGGCAGGGGGAAAACGTGGGGGGCGGGAGGGGGGAAGGTGAAACGTGAGTGGGCAGGGAGGAGGCAGGTGAAACGGAGGGGCAGTGGGGAGGCAGGTGAACGGAGGGGGCATTTGGGGGGCAGGTGAAACGTGGGGGGCATGGAGGAGGCAGGTAAAAACGTGAGGGGCAGTGAGGAGGCAGGGTAAAACGGAGTTGGGGCTGGGGGCAGGTGAAACGTGAGTTGGGGCTGGAGGCGGGAAACGGAGTTGGGGCTGGAGGCAGGTAAAACGGATTGGGGCGGGGGCGGTAAAACGGGTTGGGGTGGGGCGGGTAAAAACGTGATTGGGGGGGGGAGGTGAAAGGTGAGGGGCAATGGAAAAGGCAGGGGGGGGTTGGAAAGGCAGGTGAAACTGAGTGAAGTTGTTGGGAAAGGGTGGGGTGGGGGAAAGGCGGGGAACATTTTCTAGGTCCCAGACTAATGGAGCGGTGTCCGTCATATAAGGGGCTAACAGACTAATGGAGCTGTTGTCATGTCATATAATGGGGGGGTACAGACTTAGGAGCGCCTATCACATAAAAAGAGGATCCCGAATATGGGCGTTGTCACTGGTCATATAATAGGAGGTATCAGCTATATGGAGGTTACCACTAAAAAGGATCAGACTATATGGAGCTGTCTTCATAAAAGGAGGGATCAGACTATATGGAGCTTCTATTAATGGAGGTACGATATATGGAGCTGTCTACATAATAGGGGGGAAAACTATATGGACTGCTATTAAATAGGAGGTACGACTATATGGAGCTGTTTATAATAGGGGGGTATCAGACTATATGGAGCTGTCTATCATAAAGGAGGGTTTAGCTATATGGAGCGTTTCTAAAGGAGGTTTTAGACTATATGGAGCTGTTACCTAATAGGGGTACAGACATTGGAGCTGCTACCATAATGGGGGGTATCAGAATATGGAAACTGCTACCTCTAATAGGAGGTATCGCTATATGGAGCTGTCTGTCACTGTCATAAATAGGAGGTACAGACTTATGGGGCTGTCATATAATGGGAGCTATCAGACTATATGGAGCTGCCTATCATATAATAGGAGGTATCAGACTATATGGAGCTGCCTATCATATAATAGGAGGTATCAGACTATATGGAGCTGTCTACCATCTAATAGGAGGTATCAGACTATATGGAGCTGTCTACCATCTAATAGGAGGTATCATAATAGGAGGTATCAGACTATATGGAGGTATCAGACTATATGGAGGTGTCATGTGATGTGTTCTATAGGTGTCAGTATCATATAGGGCTCTCATGTGAGGTGTATATAGGTATCATATAGGCGGGTGTCTAGGGCCAGGTGGTCATACAGCATAACAGCCTAAGGGTGCTCTCACACAGTGCGTTTTTGATGCATTTGTTAATGTGTGTTTTTGTGCAGGTCGGCACAACAATTGATGCTGTACATTGCTGCACAAAAATCGCGGCAAAATCACGATTTAGCTTTCTTCTTCAGCCGTTACATGGTGGTAGCGGCCGTGGCTTTTGTAAAGGGGTGTGGCATAATATGAAAAGGGCGTGGTAATCTAATTGGTTAATGGGGGCGTATTAGGGTTTAGTGCCTAGGGCAGCACGACCTATAAATATAGCCCTGCATCCGCTGTGTAACAACAATAAACTAAAACAGAAGCAAAAGGTAGCAATAATTAAATGTATAAATAATATCACCATATACAAGGGAACCTACGTAGTAGTGCCAGAGAGCATAAAGCCATCAACTACTTGTTCCTTACAAAAAGGAGCAATGTTCTTGTACCTGAGAGGGCCATCTCAACCTTAGGGCCCTGTAGCAGTGGCTATGGCTTCTATGGCCATAGTTACATCCATGTTTATGGTATAAATTAGTCCTGAATAGATGAGGGTCCTAAACAGTTAACTCTCTTCTACTATTTAAGAATAGGGTTTCTAAACCAGACAACCTCTTTAGAGAGGACAACTGGTTCTTCAAAGCCCTTTAAAGCACAGCCATTTTAACAGTACTCCAAGTACTATAGGAAATATTTGTTTTTGACAGCAGTTCTCGTCTCACCTGAACAGAGTCCATCGACGTTGCCATTATGGAATTGTCCTGATCCCTTGTGGGTTGCTCGGAAGGAACCAGTCTTATGCACATAGCTGTAGAGGACTTTGGAGAACTCTGAGCCTCAGATCTCGACAAATTAAGGGATTCTTTCAAGTATTTCATGGCAATTTGCCGCTGTAAGCGTAGAACTTCCTTCTGGGATTCGTGTAATAAACGGTTAAAGTCCTTCAGCTTCAAGTAATTTGGAACATCCTGCAAAATACATCACAATTGATAGTAAAGTACAACTAAGTGAATCATCATTTACAACTAAAACATTGGGCACCAACAGCAAAATTGAGATTAAACAAATTCACAAATATCATAGCTTTAAAGGGGTTTTGCCAAGAAGTGAGTTCCCTATCTCTTATCTGCACAGGAGAGAAGACAAACAAAGCATGCAGCGTCATGAACGGCTGCAGGGGGGAGAGGGAGTGGAGGCTTAGCAGAGCCAGGAAGCAGGGAGCGTCTACAATGTTTACTCAAATAATTACAATACAACCAGTGGATTCTCTATACAAAAGACACAGGATCTTTCTCCACAGTCCCTTGTAAGCTCCTTCATGTTCCCCATCATCAGATAAGAAGTGCAAATAACACAAGCGCGGCCAGATCAGCTCTGGTCAGTGTCCTGGTAGTGTCTAATGTAAACTTTCAGGAAACCAAGGGCATATGATTAAGCCTGTAGCTCTCAGAGGCTTCACTTTTTTTAATCACATATATTTAGAAAAGTGATTAAATACCCATTTTGGAGGATCTCACATCAACATTACATCATGGCAAAACCCCTTTAAATACAGGAAAAAGTATTAAAAGTTAATGGTAAATTAAAAACAGAAGAAATGTAAATTGAAAGAAAATTATCTGAACCGATGCAATAATTCAACCCAACATTCAACATAAATACAATTTTCTGTTATTAACACAGATGTACACTGATGAGCTGCAAAAAATACATGTACAGCTATGCTGTAATGAGCAAAAAATTATTTCACAAGTTTTTAGATTTATAAATGACTTGTGATTGCAATAATAACTAATGTCTACAGTTTATATATCTATTTATAGATATAGATTAGTTATATAGATAGATCTAGAGAGACAGAGAGCGAGCGATCTAGATAGAGAGAGAGATAGAGAGAGCGAGCGATCTAGATAGAGAGAGAGATAGAGAGAGCGAGCGATCTAGATAGAGAGAGAGATAGAGAGAGCGAGCGATCTAGATAGAGAGAGCGAGCGATCTAGATAGAGAGAGCGAGCAATCTAGATAGAGAGAGCGAGCAATCTAGATAGAGAGAGAGATAGAGAGAGCGAGCGACCTAGATAGAGAGAGATAGAGAGAGCAAGCGACCTAGATAGAGAGAGAGATAGAGAGAGCGAGCGACCTAGATAGAGAGAGAGATAGAGAGAGGCGAGCGACCTAGATAGAGAGAGAGATAGAGAGAGAGCGATCTAGATAGAGAGAGATAGAGAGAGAGCGATCTCGATAGAGAGAGAGAGAGCGAGCGATCTAGATAGGAGAGAGAGATAGAGAGCGAGCGATCTAGATAGAGAGATAGAGAGAGTGATCTAGAGCGAGCGATCTAGAGAGAGCGATCGATAGATAGGATATTTTTTCCTCAGCCTTCAAATTTTCTCTTACACTGTCTGACATATTCCTAACTTAGATTGATGACATATCGATATAATAGTGCACAAATGTCTGACAGATACACCTCACCAATGATGGGACCCACACTATAAGACACCCTTTAAAATTTAAAGGGTGAGGCATTTCTTTAATTTTTTTTTTTTTAATTTCACATATTCTTATACCCAAGTATTCTTTTACACTGTACAACATGTTACGGTATGTTAATATGCCAAAACATTAGCCCACATACCATCAGTGCAGAATTCATTGGGTGGAACTTATTGTACCATTCACAGTGACTTTAATCTTTAATGCCTGTGCACTCGTTCAGATCGTTACAAATAATTGTTAGGTTTATTTTTAGCTGTAGAAAAAGGAGATTTGTGAAGACAACTGAAAAACCAGCAAGAGGCCGACGGTTCATTGTGGACACACGTTTAGGTCTCGGGAACTATTAGTAAATGTTTTCCTCGTTGTCATCAGCCCTTTACAATCTTTTGGTGATACGGTCGCTTTCACCTCTGTCACAAAACAGCTGAGTTTAGAAATAAAAATTGGAGCAGCGTGTGAAAATCACATTCCCTGCTGCGCTCGAAGAGAAATGCCTAGCAACTGGCATCCCTAATTACATAAAAAATAGTCTACGTACAGAGCCCAAACTGCTTCCTCTATAAACAAACCAAACGAATGCTTTTGTATTCCTCAACCATCTGAAGAAAAAGGCTTATGCACAGATTACACAAGATTACGTCTACAGAAGGGAACATTCACACGGGTCAGATTTGCTGCAGAAGATGTCAGCATCAAATTCATAAACCATCCACAGACATTTTTAAGGATTATGCAAGAAAATAAAAGCAAAAAAAATCGGTGGTTTTGAACTGGTTACCTTGACGGCCCATAGACTTTAATACAGCAAACGTAGTGCTTTTTGGACTAAGTTTGCTCTATTTGCTGAAGGTACACACTTTCTAGGTGGGACACAAAAACATGGTCTACACACCAATGTGGCCTGCACATACCACCGCCAAACAGGGCAAACATAGTTCATACAGGACTACGTTTGTGCTATTGAAGACTTATGGCGACATGTCCCAATACACAAACACCAGTTTTTTGGTCTATTTTGCACCAAAAACACTTGACGCCATATTCTTGATGTAAATGAACTGTCGTACACCAAAACTAGGCGCATTATATGCGCTTAAAAATTATACGCTGTGCGCCTCCATAATGCATTGCGCTTACTGATGCGCATTACATACACTAGTAATGATATGTTACGCGCTTTTGTTGCGCAATGTGCCTCGTTAGGCGCATTACATACACTACCAATGACACGCTATGTGCTGTGATTTGTGCATCGCGCCTATTTAGGCGCAATGCGCCTTTTTGGGTGCATTAAGTTTACTATACAAGGTAGATTTTAGAGAAGATCGGAATTTCTGGCGCACTTTACACTGATTTAATGCACCTAAAAACTGCCGCGGTGCTGCCAATTTTCGGACATGTCACCTTTACTGTTCTATAGGCCGGCCGTGGCTTTGTCATGGTATCTATCAGAGTACCTTTATTCCTCAATAACCCAATGGATATCGACTAAAGAAAAACAAGGTGTGAATCCACCATTATCCACATTCATTGTACTATAAACCATTGTGGATTTTATCTTCACAAATTCACATAGAAAACGTATCCTGAGGCGCCCTGGATCTTGAGATGCCCCTTTAATGGCACTGCAGGAAGTGTTTTTGATATTTTAAAACTAACAAAATGAAAGGTATTCCCATCTCAGACATTTATGGCATAGCAACAGGATAGGAGTTCCAATGGGAGTTCTCCAGCGACACTTGAAACTCCCACTGAAAGAAATGGAGAGAACCACGCATGTGTGGACAATACATGGAAACCTCTAAAGAAGCATTTATGCTATCTATAATATATGAAAAAAACTTTGAGATTCTTAGTTCACATGTTTTGATCAAAAAATGCTTATGCCAGCCCCGGCTGACAACGGGATCTCAAGGCGGGTGGTCCTACTCTAATTTTACCTCTCACTAGAGTCAAATTCAGACTTCTCATTGGGTCAACAGACCTCCATAATCCAGAGAGAAGGGAAAAAAAAAAAAAAAAGCACCAACCTTGCAAGCATACTGCACTGATATAACAAGCTGTGGAGGTAGGCGGGGTGTAAGACACCAAAATGGAGGCTTCCATTCCTCCCTCTATAAATTAAAAGCAATATGTGCCAAATACAACGTATAGTTCTGCACAAAAAAAAGAAAAAAAGGAGGTTTCTATGTGTTGGATAGCCCTTTTAGCAGATAGTGTGCCACTGGCATTGAAATATTTTGTATATATATATATATATATATATATATATATATATATATATATATATATATAGCCACCCAGGTTCCCATTGTGTTTTTCAGAAACATTTTTTGTGCAGAACTATACGTTGTATTTGGCACATATTGCTGTTTCCAGCGCTGTGTCCCTAATTCTGTAAGACGCGGTAGTTTTAGAGTATTTAGTGCTCAAATCTGCAGTTTTCAGCCAGAAAAGAGTCAGAGTCCGTTTTTTTTCATGCCCCACCCACCTGAGGTTAGCCCCGCCCACCTCAACTGATAAACCTATTACTTTGGATAAGTAGAAACATGAGAATAACTGACAGGTGGGTGGAGCTAGCCTTTGGTGGGCGGGGCTAACACCTGCTCATGAATAAGATTTGAGCATTAAATGCTCTAAAACTAAAGCATCTTACAGAATAAGGGGCACAGTGCTGGAAACACTGCATATCTTTGTACTCCTGATGGAATAAAATTGTTCCTGCTTTTATTTTAAATGATGCTGCCGTCCATTTTTTGCTTCTTTTTGTACCATTGGTGGCGAGTA
Source organism: Phyllomedusa bahiana (assembly GCA_025379985.1). Taxonomy (NCBI): domain Eukaryota; kingdom Metazoa; phylum Chordata; class Amphibia; order Anura; family Hylidae; genus Phyllomedusa; species Phyllomedusa bahiana. The sequence continues at coordinate 402,762 of JAODAL010000045.1, forward strand.
GAAGGCTTACACACCTTTTGGACAGGCTGGTGCATCGTTTGTGCTGTGTTGCTCTGTGTGTGTATATTTGGTGCTGCTCTCATCCTTCTTTTTGGTTTTTCCGGAAACAGCAGGTCTGTCACTAGCTTGTACTGTCCTCAGCAAGGGGGACATAACCTATGTTACAGGTTCCCTTTAAGGAAAACCGTTGGTTGGTAAGACACCAAACGCCTGTCATGGACTTATGTTTTGTCATCCAAATCCACTACCTCCTGTATTTATAGTAAGCAGATGAGGGCCATATGTATATTTTAAAATGGTAAAGTCATTTCCTAGTCAGGGTTTACTATATTCCATCCTTGGTGGGATTGGCAGCAAATTATTCAGCAGCTTCTATAATCTCACTTAGACACATAGTAACTAAAATGAAGGGCTCTCACTCCACTTACCTTTCCACCGGTCAGTTTAGCTTGTAGCTCTTGGCACTCTTGCTTTAACGTTTCAATCTGTTTGTCTTTCGCCAATAAAGCACTAGCCTGTTCACTCAAATCCTTGGCTCGCTGCCTTGCAAATGCCTTCTTACAGAGTTCCAAACTGGCCCCCCGGAGGTGTATTGGGGTATTTACCTAAAGGTTAAGAGAAAATGATCAAAGCGTTGGCTATAAAAACGATTAAATTATTAATCAATTGCCGCAGCAAAACTGAATTAAGATTAGTGAATTGAAGAGGAGATTTTAGGAGGAATAATGGGCTGCTTGCAAGACCTACTTTCCACAGAAGAAACTCACCATTTTTAGATTGGCTTCTTGAAGCTTCTGAGCTCTTTCTTCTAATCGTTTAGCTATGACTGCAAGTTCCGCGTTTTTTCTCTTCAATCTCTTCACCTTCTCCTCGGTCTCTGGGATGCTACTTTTTCTCTGAGAAGTTAAATTTAATGGATCTGTATTCAGTAAAATTGAACTACATTAAAAATAGGCAACTATAGCAATGAATTCCACACCATGGTACAGGAGGTACTGAAGAACTAGTCAATACTTTCTTACATGGCAAACTATTATTTCATTCCTGATCCCAAAGTTACCATCAGACTGAACCTAGACATTTTATACGGCTACAATGATATGAATATTATTTAGTAGTAAGAAGTTCTCAACCTTTCTTGAATCCCTCACCTGTTCCTGCTGTGACCAGCTCCTGGGGTGGCTATTCCACAGACTGACAATTCTTATGGTTTAAAAGGCTTTTCTCCTCTGGAGATGGAGTCTTTTTTTCTCCAGATGGAGGAATTGTGCCTTTGTTTTTTTAGGGTATTTTACATGAAATTGCTTTTTCCCATACTTTTATAGGGACAATTTATATACTTATTAATCATATCTTCCCCTAGCCATATTTTCTCAAGACTAAATAGGATTAATTCCCTTAACCTCTCCTCATAGTGAAGATGTTTTATTGCCCTTAATAGTTTGGTTGCTCGTTTTGGCACACTCTAGCTCAATAACATGCTTTCTATAAATTGGAGCCCAGAACTGAACAGCATGTTCCAAATGAACGTGCACCAATGCTTTATATAGCGGCAATATTAATACTACAAAATTACAATATTGCAACATAGAATAGGTGTATATTAGAGGCTATGGGAAACACAAAGCAAGCAGTGCTTTTTTCACAACTCTCTGACTAAATGTGAGCGTGTGCGACCCTGCTCTCTATTAAATTCTATGGAGAGTCACAAAGACTCAGCAACAGGGACCCCAGGACCTCCATTTCTCCAATAGGAAAGAATCTCACATTGCAAGTTTTCCCATCTACAAAAAAATGGAGAGGTCTGTAATTTTTATCGTAGGTACACTTCAACTGTGAGCGATAGAATGCCAAAGAAAATCCAGAAAATCGCCTTGTATGATTTTTAATAATTAATTTGCATTTTGTGCATGAAATAAGTATTTGATACAATAGAAAAACAGAACTTAATATTTGGTACAGAAACCTTTGTTTGCAATCACAGAGATCAGACATTTCTTGTAGTTCTTGACCTAGTTTGCACGCACTGTAGCAGGGATTTTGGCCTATTCCTCCATACAGATCTTCTCCAGATCTTTCAGGTTTCGGGGCTGTCGCTGGGCTAAAATGAGTTTCAGCTCCTTCCAAAGATTTTCCATTGGGTTGAGGTCTGGAGTCTGGCTAGGTCACTCCAGGACTTTGAAATGTTTCTTATGGAGCCACTACTTAGATGCCCTGTATGTGTGTATAAGGTCATAGACATCCTGGAAGACCCAGCATATTATTGCATTAAATCAGTATTTGAACACCTACCAACCAGCAAGAATTCTGGCTCTCACAGAACTATTAGTTTTTCTTTAAGAATCCCTCCTACTCTGGACTCATTACCTGTATTAATTGTATATGTTTCAACACCTTACCTGTGAGTAGGCAACAAATGTTGGCACAATTATTAAAAAATGGAGGAAATACAAGAGGACTGTCAATCTTCCACAGTCTAGGGCTCTATAAAAGATCTCACCTCGTGAGGTAATAATGATTTTGAGAAAGGTCAGGAATCAGCCCAGACCTACATGGAAGAACCTGGTCAATGACCTGAATAGAGCTGGGACCACAGTCTCAAAGATTGCCGTTAGTAACACACTACGCCGTCATGGATTAAAATCCTGTAGGGCACGCAAGGTCTCCCTGCTCACACCAGCACATGTCCAGGCCCATTTGAAGTTCGTCATCTGGATGATCCAGAGGAAGCATGTCAGAAGGTCATTGGTCAGATGAGACCAAAGTAGAACTTTTTGGTAACAACTCCACTCACTGTGTTTGGAGGAAGAAGGAGGAGTACTGGCTCAAGAACACCGCCCCAACTGTGAAGCATGGGAGGAAACAACATACTTTGGGGGTGCTTTTCTGCAAAGGGGATAGGACAACTATACCGTATTGAATGGAGTATGGATGGGGCCCATGTATCGTGAGCTTTTGGCCAACAACCTTCCCTCAGTAAGAACATTGAAGATGGGTTGTTTCGGTTTCTTCCAGCAGGACAGTTACCTGAAACACACAGCCAAGGCAACTAAGTAATGGCTCCATAAGAAGCATTTCAAGGTCATGGAGTTGCCTAGCCAGTCTCCAGACCTAAACCCAATTGAAAACCTTTCGAAGGAGCTGAAACTCAATAAAGCCCAGCGACTACCCAGAAACCTGAAAGATCTGTACGGAGGAGTAAGCCAAAGTCCTGCTGCAGTATGTGCAAACATAGTCAAGAACTACAGGAAATGTCTGACCTCTATAATTGCAAACAAAGATTTATTTACCAAATATTAAGTATCTGATGAAATAGAAATACAGAACTTATTTCATCCAATAAAATGCAATTTATACAACGTGATTTTCAGATTTTTTTTTTAGATTCTGTCTCTCAGGTGAAGTGTACCTATGATAAAAATTAAAGACCTCATCATTCTTTGTAGGTGGGAAAACTTGCAAAATCGTCAGTGCATCAAATACATATTTTCCCCACTGTACCATAAATATTTAAGTACTTGTTATTACTAGAAGAACTTAAAATGAAGCTCATTCTCTAACCTAAAGGTTATAGAATTAAATTCTCATCAATTTCATAATATATATTGACTATTAGAACAGGCAACAAAAATTTGAGTAAAAAACAGGGCATTGTTGCAGAAATCAAATCTCCACTAGTTTCCATGCAAGTGCCATCATTAAAATACAAGCTCATGTAGCCTGGATTGTCTTAAGTGGGGGGCTGTCATGTCTGTTAGCACATTGCAAACATACCTCTGCATTTCAATTCAGGGTGCGACCAACATCCAGTCACCCACTCTAACTGGCCGCACCCGCAGTGGGAGAGGAGGAGGGGGGGGGAGGGGTCATGGTACTACAGTGCCACTGGTTTCTCTGGTAATTGGGCACAGTGCAAGTAAAGCACTTCACTGGATTATAGAGACAACGATGTGGCTATTATTATATTTGACATTTTACTGATCTCTACGAGCTATGGGCAAGAAGTGGAGATCTGTTTAGATTCCCATCAGATTTTCCATTGCCATTGTTGGATTTTGGCGAGTTAACCCATTTTGACCCATTTGCTGCCTTAAACTACTACAGATACAGGCATTTATTCTTTCACCGTCATAACCTTTTCTACATGGTAGAATATTACGGTGGTTGCCAATAACTCCTTTAGCAGCCTAGACCACAGGGGCTATAAACATTACTAGTCAGGTTTATATGTGTCAAAGGGTTATTCTCCTCTTACGGCTTAACTTTACACATGTAGGGATAAGTTCTCAGAGTGAGGAGCTGATCTTATCTCCTGCTTTTGTTCACAAGCTTATCTAGTTACCGGCCTCCTCTCTCTACTCTTACAGGCGGTAGCAGTGTATAAAATGGTAGATGACTATAACAATTGTTTTTAAATATCCTTACATTCGACTGAAGATGGTGAAGAAAAGACCAGTGGTGGTTGTTGAATTAGATTTGGTTTAGGTTTAAGTAACTTATGCCTAGAAATCTGCGAAACTTTTTTGGTTGCAGTATTTATATTCCAATCTGAAAATTTACAGAATTTAAGACGCTTAGTAAGAGCTTTTGATTCCCTACCAAAAGTTACATTATCTGAACAATTCCTTTTCAGTCTATATGTTCTTTCCTTAACATAGGATCGATTTTTTATTGTTTCACATTTTATTTTTATGTTCTTTATACAATAGCCGACATTCTTGTTGTAAGAAGGAGGTGCACTCTTACATGTGTGCGCTGTGCATCTGTGTCGTGTTACGGCTGGTCTTTTTCCTTCATTCCGGCGTCTATTTTGTGCCGGTACGCATGACCGGAAATGTGCATTCCGGCGCATGCGCACTTTGGCTTGACTGCCGGAAGTGGGGCAGGGTCCTGTTCCGATGCACGCCGCGGACGCCGACTAACGCACGGACACATTTAGATTGATTATCTCCAGGTGACAGGAGTTAACTCTGTATATAAAGACCTTCAGAGCAGTTTATGTCTATCCATAGAAGAAGCCTGAGCAGTGAAATGCATTGGGATTGGCCTATAGCGGTCATTACTTACATCATTTTTCCAACATGGGTAAACTATCTACTATTTTATACCTATTCACTTTTTGAAGATTGGTATATTTTTGCACCTGCATGCCCAGCATTGAGTGTTGGAATATCCATCACAGATAGTTATATTTGATGGGAGTTTGTACATATAGTGATAATTCGTATATACCCATTCAATAACGTTATATATTTATATATGACAATAGTTTGCACTTAGACAAATTTATGTATTGGGATATGCATTATCCTTGATATATTGACTCTTTATGTCCCATCATCTAAATAAGTTTTTTTTGATACCATTATACCGCTATTGTTCCTTTTTTATCGGTTTTTAGTATGGTTGTTTATTTGTGTATTATGTGTAATTATTATGTTTATATTTAATAACAAATTTGTATTTTTTGGAGATTAGTACTCCATTTTTTCTTTTGTTGTATCACATGTATTTGGGAGTATCTCGCATTACTACAATAGGGATTTTTTGAGCTTTTTGTAAAGGATTCTTTGTTCCTCATATGGTATGAGAAGGGTAGCAAGATTTCGCATGTAAGATTTTCTCATTGTATTTCCCGCACTATCATTTCATTACGTTTCTGTATTTATGGAGGCAGATGTGACGTCACCTTCCAACATCAAATCAAGAAAACTAATTTTATGCAAATGATGATAAAAAGTTAAAGAAAGACCAAAATAGTTACGGTTGAAATAGAACTGTAGATCTGGCACGCTTGACACACCTGACCCTCATATGATCAGGACGTCGTCTATGTAGCGACCGTACTAATCCACACCCGAAAAAAAAGGCATTTGAATGGTTAAAGATATAGGGCGACACGTCCCATTATGGCTGTGCTATTTGTTTTGGTGTATTTTGCGCCAAAAAACTGTTGACACCTTATTCTCTATATAAATGAACTGTAATCCAACAAAACTAGGTACATTATACGCCAGGCACAACACATTTGAATGCGCCAAAAGTAGGCGCATCAAATAAACTAGTAATGATATGCTGATGGGATAAAAAGAGTAACTCTACCTGTTAGAGGCGGAGACAATTTACAAAAATTACGCAATCGTGAAGCCTATTGGCTGTTTAAGCTAACATCTTATACTTGCTATGGTCTAAATAAATGCTCCGATTTAATTCTTCACTATTAATTATATTACATTTAATTTCCTAGATACAATCAAGACATTTGTCTGTTATTCTGTTCATATGCACCTAAAGGTTAAAGTCTGTCATTTTTGAATATGTTTAATTATGTGACATAATGCAACACCTGTGACTGGTAGTTGCATACCTATTTTAACCGTTGCGTGTGTGCAGTGAAATAGGCCTTGATGAAGGGTGCACGGCACCTGAAACGCGTCCGCCCCTCTCCATCTGTCATTTGCTGTCTTATGGCTTTTATTGATATTTCTGAATACTTCGTTTTTTAAAGATGCTGGAAAACCCTCAATAATTGTCTGTACTTATTGATTTAGAACGGATCCTCAGTATATGGCGTTTTATGGGATTACATATGAGATGTACATGTACTCTACACAGCAACTTATGCATATTGAAGTTACAAATAATATATACATTTAAAAAAAAAGTCACATTTCTCACCAAAATTATATTTTCTTCTTTTAAATCTTTACAGCGCTGCTCCAACTCCCGCACTGTACTCAGCAAGTCTGGACCTTGTGCTGAGGGAGAACTGTCATTGATATTCTGCATAACATATCAGAACATTAGTAGTGCATTCAGATCTTCATTTTCTGAAGCTTGCAAAAATCAAACAGTAGTAAAAGAAACGGCTTTTTATGCAGTCTGGCACATTGCATGATGCTTTTTTAAAAATCCTCTTCACACAATATATTTTTCCATATCCCATTTGTCCAAGTTCTCACTTCTTTGCTGTAGTATACGGAAACATTTTTGCTGCAACAGTACTGGCGCATGTAACCCTGCCACAGTTGATGTATTGGAGCACATATTAAGAAACACTGTAGCAGTAATTTGATTTGTGACACTATTATAAATATATTTTATTAATATCATCCAAGTACATGATGGGAACACCCCTTCAAGCAACTATATAAAAACAGTCATTATAATAGATATCCTACGATTTTGCTGTTGTGGCGTCTGTACAAGTCCTTCACCAAGCTGCTGGTGTTGCTGAATTTCAACAAATCCATCAATGTATGCTCCTTGCTTTATACAGGCTCTCTACTCTCCTCCTCCCTTCTTTCAGTGTTAGGCTATGTTGACACGGCTTAAATGCAGGGCGTAATTACGCCCCGCAATTACACCGTGTGGCCGGGAGCAGGGGAGTGAGCGGGGGGCCAGCACCTCGCCGGCCCATCGACTTGCATTACCAGCGGCGCGTATACGCCGCTAGTAATTCACGTCAATTATCTCCCCGCCAGGCGGATTCGCCGAGCAGGGAGAGGAGACGTAATCCATAGTTCTCTATGAGAACTGTGGATTACCGTAATGACTGGGACGGATTCCAGCCGTAATTTGCGCACTCCGGCACGTAATTACAGACTGAAATACGGCCCATTTTAAGCCGTGTGAACATAGCCTTACACAGAAGCAAGGAGGAGGCCGCTGTAAACACTGGATCAGAGCATGGAGGGAGAAGAGGGGGACCATGCAAAGAGGGCAACTAGTAAGCTGGACATAGGGAAGCAAGCACACACAGGGCAACTTGCAGTGGGAGAATCACTTAGGATGTGTACAAGTGTAGAGAGAAAGCAGAGCACCCATGACAAACTCTATATTTCTACACACACAGAGCTCATATCCAACATGTGTAGGTGTTTTCTCAGTGATGCATCAGATATTCTGAAAGTAGAAGCAGGCTTCAGACTGAATGCCAGCACTCTGAAACTGAACAAAGGAGTGAAGATTGTACAATAGAATTTAGTGCAGATTATTTTTTCTCAAAGGCAACAAACATATATAAAATCATTTTGTCCCAGTGTCAAAAGATGCCCATTGCTTTTAATCAATTATAGCTCTAGACTTTATTTCAGAAAATGCATTCATAAAATTTATTTATATTCTTCATCCTCCCAACATTCACAAATGACAGTACCTTGCCATTTTGAAAGGTCCAATTGGCAATGTACTCCTATTATCATGCAGCCTAAATCTAGCGGGAAACATTTTTTAAAGGATTTTCTGGAAGCACACATTTACAGACTGGGATGGGGGTATCCGATTTAAGCAAAGATGATGATGAAGGAAAACAAAGAATCTCTGTGTCTAGGAAGACCTTGTTTGTGATGAAGAGAAGACATGCCAGTAGAGATAGCCAGCAGACACTATTGGTGGGCAGGAAAATTTTGTAAGGGTATGTCCACATGGCAGGGTTTCTTGGTTGGATTTTCAGATGGTTTGCAGATTTGGAAACTGTCTGAAAACTGACAAGAAACCATCCCCATAGACTTGAATAGAAAATCCGTTCAGTCTACACAATGGAATTTCAGCCACAGGCGTTTTTAAAACTTGGACCATGCACATTCATGTTCAATTCAATGGTTATGTCTGCGGTTTGCCCGACCCCCAAAACCATGCAAAAGACGATACCATCCGGATTCTTAAAAAGAATCCGACCGGCGTTTTACATATATACATAGGGCTGTACCCTAACTCTGCTAATAGTCTGCCTAATTGGGATTGTGTAGCAAGAGAACAGGAAGGGGCCCAACAATATACCTTGAAGAACTCTGATGGAGGAAAAAGGACTGGAAATAGAGCCGCAAACACCACACAATCTGCAGTTGGAGAAACAGGAGGAAGACCAGGATATGACCCGCTAGGACAGGAAGGGAAGCACTCGATGTAGAGCACTCTGGGCATTTAATAAGAGGGGTCTGCCTTCTGGGCACTTGTGATGGCAGCAGCCAAAACACTAAAACCAAACAACAATACAAACTTCTTAAACATGGTCTAAGATATCTTCACAATACTTCCCCAGTCATCTGTATAGTGCCGTCAGCAATTTTAAGAGCTCAAAACTGCTGACTACTTTTAAATCAAAGGAATCAAAGGAGTAAAAAAGTATTGGACAATCTACCGTGTCCAATAAACATAAACCAAGCCACAATGCCTTCATCTGAGGGACAGAAGACGTGCGTTGGGGCTGGTGGCATCTCAGAGCAATCTTACATAGGTAATAGGTTTACATAACTGTATCCCATTTCATAGTGCAGGTATTTATACTGTACTTTTCAGTGTATGTAATGTATCAGAGTACTAAATATTGCTATTCCTCCTATGCACTGATCACTTTATTATGCACTTGCTCTTATAAGTCTTTTTTTATTTATCTATCATGACTGTATATTGGATATAGCACTATATTTAGAATTATGACATTTATAAGTTTATTTACAAATCAGGGCTGTGGAGTCAGAGCCGTCATAAAATGGACTGACTGACTCCCAAAATATATATAAGTTGGTCCAGTTAGTTCGATGCAGTGCAAAGAGCAAGAGGAATTGGGTCTGGTCAGTGCTACTGCTCCCATATCTTCAGCCTTATCACATGAGGAGTGTAATTGATGACATGGAGCAGGCAAAGCGCTGCCCCAGGGGAGAAGATTCCGCTCCAGTGGCAAACAGAGCTCAGCAAAATTTTTCACCTGCTTTCATAGAAGTAGAAGAGTTCAACCATTCATAAAAACTGACTGTGGCTGAGGCAATTCCTTTATACCCTGACATTGTTAGAGATGTTGCCGATGTGGTCACCGCTTTGCCCCAACCCAAGTTAGTGTAGAGAGGTCGTTCTCTAGCCTGGAAATAATGAGATCAGATGTGAAGTCATGTATGCAGGATCTGGTGGAGGCAATACTATTTCTCAGAACAAGTTCAGAGACTTCACAAATGTTCCCGTAGTGTTTTACATATTTCCAATTTTTTGTGTTCTAAAGTCGTATCCAATAAATATATTTCACACTGACAAGCAAAATGGAAATATTGTTTTGAACTTGAGACTTTCAGGCTCCATACCTCTCCATCCACTACAGCTTTGTACATGAGGCTACTGTAATTGTATTTACTGTCATCTTACCTATCTTATAGATAAATGTGACTTGCAAGTATTTAGAATCTGCTTCGTTCTGCAGATTCTTTCCTGTAACTGCATTGTTACTGTTTTTGCTCCTAAAAATCAAAATTTTTATTATTTTGTTAGTATTTGGGAAATCCACCTTTGATTTTCAATACTGCCTGAACCCTTCCGGGCTCTGAATCAGATTCAAGCATGTCTTGACCAAAATGTGATCCCAGGTCTATTCTACACATTCCCAATGTTGGTGCAGACTGGACTTGGATACAAATACTGCTTTTTCTTCAACTCTACCCACAAGTGTTCAAAAGATCAAAACATTGTTACCCTTTTGCTTGTCAGTGTCTGTTCTACCTAAGTAGCTTGATTATTGTATCATAAGGTGATAAAAAGCCAGATATTACCATTTTACTACAGTAAAGTTATCACTTAAAGATGTCTGAGTCAGGGCTTTGACTTGCCCTGATCCAATAGAAAAACATAATTTGTGTCATTATAAAACCTTTCTTCTTTTCTACAATATTGCAGTGACGTATCCTCTGGAAATTGCCACTATTTTATGTTCTCTCTATTGTGCATATTTCTTCTTTATTTTAGCCCAAATACATAATAAACTATAATTGCTTTTTTATTATTTGACTGAGAAATTCTTATTTGGGTTAAATAAGTTGAAAAGATTTAAGAGTGTTTTCCGGGGACTAGTTTCCCTTTGCATGGCCATGAATCAGATAGTGGGGGTTTCCGAACTTACAGCACCTCCACCATTCACCCTGACTACAGGACTCCAGCGAGTCGGCCCTCTTCTTTGTACGGCACAGAGTACTGAACTGGTACTGCAGCTCAGTCACATTTAAATTTGGCTGATGAAAATCATTAGATATTTGTTTAATTGCAATTAGTGGGCAAACAGCTTTGGACAAAAAAAACCGGGAAAGCAGACTGCTTTCTGGCCAACACCGACCTTCGTTTTTTGTCACGTTTGTTTTAGCTTTTTTCCTGTTGGCCCATACAAATGAATGTACGGGAAACAGATAGAAAGACGGCAGGCACCGGCGGTTTTTACAACATTTTCCTAAAACCGTCAGCACCAGAAAACAATCTGAAATAAAATGACCCGTGTGTAGACTATGGATCGTTTTTTCTCTTAAAGCCTAAAAATGCCGAAAATACAATAGTTTTTGCATGTTGTGTAGACAGAGCCTAATAGTGGAGTGTAAAGCACATAAGCTGGGTCCATCAAAGAGTTAGTAGAAGTCATTTACCAGAGATACAGCGGTAAAAAGCAAAGCAGGGGAGGAATGGGGTAAGAGCAGGCTTCTTCAGAACTGGCCAGACTAAAGCAAGTTTAAAAGATAAAGGGTAAATTTCAGATAAGGGAAAGAGATTGAAAATCTTGGTCAATCCTGGAATTCCCAGCTAAAGAAAACACATGAGAAGATTTTAATAATTAATTTTAGTAGGTTGAAAAAAAGACATAGGTCCTTTAAAAAGTTCACAAGGTGGAGAAAATGTGGAAAAGAAGGGAGATGTTTTTTAAGTTCGTTCCCTACTAAATGAGGTTTGTGAAAACCCATAAGGAAGAACCAATCTGCTTTAAGGGAAAATCAATTTTGATCCCAGAGTTGCCATCAAATGGATCTAGAATTTAATATGGTACATACGTATTTAAGGTAGATATCAAGCCTTTTTAAAACCCAACGTTCTGCTGTGACAAGTCCCAGGCAGCTATTCCAAGTTTTACGTTTCATAGTGAAGAAGGCTTTCTCCTCTGTAAATGAATCCTTTTTTCCCCAGACGAAGGGAATGTCCTTTTGTCTTTGAGGGGGCTTTACCATAAAAATCTCTTTTTCCTCTTTTTGTAGGGGATATTCACAATTAATTACATGGTCTCTCCAGAGCCGTCTTTTCTCCATACTAAATAAGTCTAATTCTTGTGAAGTAATTGGTTCAAGACGATAGGCAATTAGGCGAGCAGAAGAAAGAGGCCTCTTAGGCTTCATCTACATAGCGAGGACAAAATACTGGTTTGATACCAATTAGATTTCGAGCACCCTATTCAATTGAACAGCACTGTAATCCGGCATTTTCCGGCAGATTATAGAACATGTTCTAAGTTATTTTATCTTCAAAACTGTTTTTGAACGGTTTTGAAATCCAACGTTCGAGAATCCGAGCTGGATAGATTACAGCTCGGATTTTCTATTGAGGTCTATGGGGATGATTTACAGTCAGGTTTTTGCAAATTCTAAATACTGAATCCGCTTAATTCGACTGTAAACCAGTGTCGTGTAGACGAAGCCTTATAGGACCAAATATAGGAAAGTTGCAAGATGAGACCTGGGGGGCAAAATGTGGGCTCATCAAGGAAATATTCTATACTCAAGGAATCACTTTAAGGTAACCTGTGATGTTCTAGGGGAAGAAAAGCTGAACTCTGTGATATACAGATTTATATAATTTGGAGCAGAATGTCTGGATAAAAAGCAAAGAAAAAAAAATTAAACCTTAAAGAGACAATCCTTTGGTGGGCGGGGCTAACACCTGCTCATGAATAAGATTTGAGGGGTAAATGCTCTAAAACTGCAGCATCTTACAGAATAAGGGACACAGCGCTGGAAACAGCATGTCTGTCACTAGCTTGTACTGTCGTCAGCAAGGGTGGCATAAACTATGTGACAGGTTCCCTTTAAGTAAAAACTACTGCTAATCCTGCTCACATACAGCGATCGACAGTATGTTCTGTATAAAAATGGATACAGGAAAGACTGTCAATCACTGCATGTGAAGGAGTCCAATCAATATTTTCTCTGGTCTTTACTCAGAAATCCTGCTCCAGATCATTTAAACCTAAACATCACAGAGCTCAGCTTCTCTTCCTCTATTTTATTCTGCTCTCAGAGAGTGCAGCATAATCCATCTGACAGGTTCACTTGAAGTCCAAGAGCCATTTTGTTTCTGCTCTCCCCATTTCAGATTTCTAACAACCACATTAGAAAGTGTGTTTAACGGCGGCCAATTGTTTGATAGCCAGACACTGGAAAAGTCAGAACCCTCCGTCTAGGATGGAATTATTTGCTCGCATTACAGATATAAGAGACATGGAGTACCTCACAGCCCTCTTGAATGACAAACTGGACCAACTTAGCGTCATCTGGAGGCCCTGGGACACTTACCTAACATCTCACAATCTATAATTCTATCATTCCTGTTAGTAAGGACATGGGGACTGGACGCAGGAAAGCATCTAGTGCCCCCCCCCCTCCCTATGTTTCTTGTCTATGTCTTTGTATGTCGTATTGATGGTTTATATTTTTTCTTTTTATTCTCCCATAGAGACAAAATGGGGATGCTATTTTTGTGTTAAGGTGCATATTGATCGCTCATCATTGTTTTTGTGATATTGAATACTGTTCATGTATACGTATTCTTGGATAGCAGCTTTATTTCTGTGATGTCTTTTATAATAAAAACACAGTTGATCAAAATATAAAAAGAAAAAAGTGCGTTTCTTACGTGCAATCAAATTCTTATAAAAGGTAAATCAATGCACTTTGTGCTTCAGTTTTGCCCTAGTAAAGTAGGGCTAAAATGGTGGAACTGCAAATCCCTGTCAATTTAACCAATTATCTTTAGCGCGGACTGATATGTCAATTGCTGGCAATAACACATCAAGGGTCATCTCATCAGAAAGGAGCGACTGTAGTGATCTACAAACACCCTCTATGGTGTCCATACACCTTTACTAAACCGATAACACCGGTTTGTACTTTGCTTTTGTTCTTCAGTATTCGTGAAGGAGAACCATATATGAACACAACAACGTTAACACACAGACCAACATAAGATACAACTAAACAGCAGAGGATTCATAATAAAAATGAGTAATTAGTAAAGACCAATGTGCCAGCTATAGAGAATGTGCCAGGATGAGCAGCTTCTTCTTGGCACTGGCCCGCTGGTTCATTAATAAACCATGTAATAAAGTAATACAAATGTACTCTTGTTCAAACTGCAACGACAACTACACTTTGTGGGTAGACGAACATGGGCCCATATAACTCGATAGTAAAAAAAAACAAACAAACCATGTACTGTATGGATAAAACACACAAGATTGAACAGAATGAGCTAAAGAAACCTACTGTTATATTATAAACAGATTTACTCACTTCAGACTAAATTAAAACCGTGTCTAAAGCTTCAGAACCAGATAAAAGAAAAATAAAGAAAAATAAGTATTTATCGCTGAATATTTTGTTAAAATTGGAGATAAAGAAACCTCGTCATAGAAAAGCATGGATTTGGTGTAACGTTCTTCAAACCTTTCAAGCCAAAGCCATGGTGGGACTCTGGTTTCTTCTGGGCCATCCACTCAATACCTGTGAACAAGTGCTTCTGGGTGCATTCACTTCATTACAGTGCTGTTTAAATGCCTTCATTCCCAGATCAAACAGCTTAAAAGACATTGGAGCGGCTCATAAAAGCAAAGGTATAATTACAAGCTTTGTATTTTTCTTTTGGAACCATTCTCAATTTAAGAGCTTCTTAAGGCCTTTAGAAAGAAGGTTATAGATGCCTATGAAGCTGGAAAAGGATTTACAATACTAGGTTATCTATTATTCAACTGTCTGGAGATTTAGAGGGTTGTGTCACAATGCTGTTTTACAGAGCCACATACAGCTTAGCTCACTTTCTGGTTAGGCTGAGGGTAGTTCTATACCTCATATTTAACATTTTTCCGGTATGTCATATTTGTTATTTGCCCAAGAATACTGGGGAGCGGAGGGTGTCTGTGTTTTGTGTTGGACACCCAGAAGGTGCTGGGCAGCCCGCCTAATCTAATAGTATGAGCGTCACTAATAGTTTGCAAGCCAGCATGGTGCACCACACGTATCTGTATTTATAGCTTCTGTATCGCCTTATTTATATGCAATTGTAGTACCAGCAACCACCCCCCTCATGCATTGAGGTTATGTGAGTGGTTGCTTTATAGGTATCTTTGCATTTGTGCAATCTCCCCATGCATTATACTGTGGCTTTTCTGTATGCTGGTGTGAACAGGTATTAAGTTAATGTGCAGTTTTTAATCATCTATTTGTCCCCCTAGCAGTGGGGTGGGTGAGCTGCTGCTCAGCAATTAGCTGCACCTGTTAATTTTTCCCAGATAGCATATAGGTCAGAGTTACCTGCTACTGGGATCAGTCTAGTCCAACCATTGAGCTGTGAATATGGCCCCAAAAATGTTTTTTTTTTTTTTATAGCCGTGATGATGTGTCAGCTCTGCTGTTCCTAGCTAATCCAGATACAGTAACAAGAGTGCAGGAGGTTTGTAAACTGTAGTGCACAAGGCTTCAGACCTCTAAAGGGTTAAAGCTTGTCAGTCAGTAATGCAAACAAACTTCTGTCTTTCAAGATAAGGAACAGAGCAGGAAGTCAGTCATCATAGGGACCACAGCAACAGCTCCGTAGCAGCAGAGAGGTGGCTGGTAACTAGGTAAGCCTATGTACAAAAGCAGGAGATGAGATCTACTCTTAACTGAAGAGCAGCAAAATCAGACCAGCAATGTAATTGGTAATCATCTTTATTTACCTTTGCCAACATGTTTAAAGCTAATCTACAAATACATAATATAACCACCCTCTAGCCCAAGTCAGACTGTTCTGAAGGACAGAATAAAAGATACTGAATAAAGTCAAAGATCCCAATCATTTTATCACAAGGCTAATGGATAGATCTTCCCATATGCAAACTGCTCAAATTGACCATTAGAAAGAGGCTGCACAATTTAATTCTACATGGGAAGTGTGGCTGGGTTGAAGCCATTGCTGTCCAGAAAAAACATACGGGCAAGACTAAAGTTTGCCCTTGAACCCATAGAAAACACAGTATCAAGACTACTGGATACATTTGCTTTGGACAGACAAGCCATTTGGTCATGGCAGCAGAAGACATGTTTTTAGTTTTTTATCAAACAGCATCTACATTGTACCAGCTCTACAGCACTGTAGTGGAAATAAGGGGATGCTTCACGGAATCAGGGTCTTTGTAGTTCATCATCACAGAATCCACTATGATAGGATATCATTGCACCACAGGCTGCCTGTGGAGACTGTTAGACTGAATGTCAGAAGAAAGAAGGTTTTGCAACATGACAATGTCCCTAAACATCAGACAATCCACTATGGAATGGCTAAAAAAAAAAGATGGTGGGTTCAAGTCTGGCTGTACATGCAACATTCATAGCGCATGACATTTTCCTGGTTGAGATGCAGTAGTGTCAAGCACCCTTAAGTCTCCAGCCATAAAGGATATTTCTCTATTTCTCATCAGGGCGTTTCAGAGAGCCTGCTCTGCCTACTTCCTGTTCAGGCTGTGGGTGGATCTACATCAACTCTGCTATTCCTAGTTGAGCCCGTTAAAGGGACATTAGTGATTGAGGGTTTTAATAGCAGGGCATAAGGCTACAGAGCTCTAAGAAGTTAAAAGTTTCTCATTAACAAATATAAACAAGCTGCTGATAAGACACCCCTTTAACTATTGGTATATTCAGGCTGTGGCACTCTGATCAGTGCCACTCTTTAAACATGCACACCAAACGATCCCATCAGACTAATGCAATATCTTTTCCTTTACACATTAGGGGCTCTGGAGTTCCAAATTAGAATGCTTCCCATAAGGTCTTGGGAATTAGGTGTTTTTTCTGCAGTCAAAACAGAAAAGTATTGGTGTCATTCTACATTAAAGGTGCACAACAGGTGGCCTGACTACTTTTGACAACTTGCATTCCCAAATGATCACTGTTTTAAGGTGAGTTCTAAATGGCCGGACACGGTTATGGTGAGCCCGTAAGATGGCACGGTATGAGTTTGCAGTAGTAATCAAGCAAAACACAACCCCTATATATTTTATTTATATAATATGTTGTTTTCTTGGTGAATTTTGGGAAACGCAAAACTTCTGTAACCCCAAACTACAAATTGAAATGGCCCATCACCATCTTTTGCGGAGTACTGAGCAGCAGACCCCCATTCTGATTTCTTGCAGTCCAAGACCTTTTAGCCAATTTGGGTATTTACAACTGAAGTGCCTTCTGAGACTATTCATACCCATTGAAGATTTACTGTGGCCCCTGGCAGACTTGCATAATATGTGGCCATTGGACCAGAAAATGCTGTACATTCCTACTCTGGATTACTACAATGATCAAAGGCGCAAATAAGGCTATGTCTCTACTGCATCAGACAAAAAAAGGGCCTGAAAGCGGCCGTTATTTTTCCGATGCAGGACCGAGGTTTTTGTCACGCTTTGTACAAAAGACATGGTCGCTTCTCGTTTTTTTTTATGTCACCCACACAATTATATTGTATGGGGAGTCGGCAAGAAAACTAAAAGCGCCGGCGTATTGTACAACATGTTGCATAATACGCCGGCGCCAGAAGACGGGCAGAGAAAAGATGAGCTGTGGAGACTCGTCTTTTCTATTGCCATCTATGGGGTCCCACGAACGATCGTATCTTCGGCACTTTTAAAAAACTAAAAGCGCCAAAAATATGATTGTATTCATGTGCAGTGGAGACACAGCCTAAGGACGTTTACTGTACTTTTGAGAACTGTGGCATTTTCATAAACAGGCATCTTGAAGCAACAAGGTAAAGTATACTGACGTGAGAGAGTATGTGCATACAAGTTTTTATCATGATACATATCAGTTCACCACTTCCCGAATAATCCAGATTTGCACTGTATACAGGCAAGCGAGCCAGCAGTGCGTCACCATCACTATGACTCATTCTGCCCTTTCCGCTGCCTAGTTCTCAGGTTTGTGATTTCCTGTATTCACCTCCTCTCTCCGGCTCACTTCAAGCAATATCATCTACGATGCTTAACAAAATAGACAGCATTACCGTATTCATCTCAGAACTAAATTACTCAGACTCACATAAAGGACAGGCAACTAAAAAAATTGTAATAAGATTCTTTGATCACCGGGAAATGTGTGTATCATTACACCACTGGACAGATTAAAGCAAGTTTCAATTAAGGCAGTAGTGCAGGGTCGATTTTTTCTTTTTTAAATAAAATACTTGTTTCTAAGCTAAAATAGAAAAGGCCCAATTACATGAGTAGATAATTGGTCAGATTCAAACACTAATGAATGAGTCTGCATGATAATTGCTTAACAGCAACAACTTTCAAGCAATCATTAATCATCCTGACAGAAATCGTTTTATCGGTAGCCGACATGTGACTGTAAACTGGCAGCTAAATGACGACTCCTTAATGCTAATCGAGACGAATGTTGTGTGGAGATACTCGGAGAAGTCATTTTAAACATGGAGGACATGAAAATCTGCTCATGGACAAGCACATTGTTTAGGGACAACGGCAAGCAAAGTAACTACAAAAAACTGATAAAAACAGGACTGCCACAAACAGTCATTTCCAAGCTCATTCTGCAACTTTAACGTCCAGTTTTGTTTCCCATTTTTTTTTCCCTGAAGCGGAGAACCCTCAGTAGGTCCTGATATAGAAACGCCACATTTTGCACCAAACTTACTTGAGATCCTGTTCCAGACCTTCTCCCCTCGTTGCCTCAGCGTTTCGTTTCCCACACAAAGATTTGGGACTTAAAGGGGTTGTCTCATTACAAGGATTGCTTTTTATGTTAAAGATCTTGCAAAAACAAGTCACTTTGCAATAGTGCCCCATTACCAGTGTCTTATCTATTCTGAGATATCCCCTCTTGTATGGGCTGCATCAGCTCCTCAGGTCGCGATAGCTACAGACCTGTTCAATCTCTCTTGATAGGTTGCCAGCACTGGTTGCTATAGCTACAGACCTGTTCAATCTCTCCTGATAGGCTGCCAGCACTGGTTGCTATAGCTACAGACCTGGCTTCTACTGCAGCCTAGTAGAAGCCAGTAAACACGCCCCTGAATTCAAAGTGAAACCAAGAAAACAGGACTGAGGTAAGATGAATCAATGTAGTGAGACAATCTCTTTAAATGATCTGACCAATCAAGCTAATCGACGCAACAGGACATTACTTCACTGTGGACAAAACTTGAGGGTTGCTGTCGGCAGTCCTAGGTCATCATCATGTCATTATCAAGGAAAACGCAATGGACCATCAAGAATAAGCATATTAAAGCTGCTTATTTACAATTTGATTTTATAGGGTTTTCTCACCATATTGATTAGCTTTAAAGGGGTTGTCTCACTACATTGATTCATCTTACCTCAGTCCTGTTTTCTTGGTTTCACTTTGAATTCAGGGGCCCTGTTTACTGGCTTCTACTAGGCTGCCAGTAGAAGCCAGGTCTGTAGCTATAGCAACCAGTGCTGGCCGCCTATCATGAGAGATTGAAAAGGTCTGTAGCCATAGCGACCTGAGGAGCTGATGCAGCCCATACAAGAGGGGATATCTAGGAATAGGCAGGACACTGTTAATGGACATATATTGCAAAGTGACTTATTTTTGCAAGATCTTTAACATAGAAAGCAATCCTTGTAGTGAGACAACCCCTTTAAACATGTGGGCACAGGTAAATACAGACTGTTACCAAAAACATTGCTGTTCCGATTTTGCTTCCTTTCATAATGAAAACACAACTCATCTCCTGCTTGTGATGACAAGCCTTCCTAGGTTACCGACCAGCTCTCTCTGCTCTAACAGGCTCTAGAACCCTGCCCTGGTTGATGGCATCTGCTGTTTATCAGCAGCAGCACAAAATCTTATTTATGTTTCTTACTGACAAACTTTAAAGGGGTTTTCCTGCTATGCTGTTTTATAGAGCCGCAGCCAGCTTCAAAAAGGGCAATACATTACATGGAAATCCCTAAAGAAGCATTTATGCTATCTATCATACATGAAAAAATTTATATCACAAGGCATTATGGGAAAGGGGCTAAGAAGCCCACAGCTCCCTCTGTTGGTTGTAACAAATCCTCAATTTGCTTTTGACCCACCGAGTCTTGAGAAAGCAAAAAGGATTTTTTAGCCAAAAAAATCCTTTTTGCTTTCTCAAGACTCGGTGGGTCAAAAAGCAAATGAGGATATGTTACAACCAACAGAGAGCTGTGGGCTTCTTAGCCCCTTTCCCATAATGCCTTTGTGATATGCAGATGCTAAGTAGAGGGCGAAAAGGCAAAACAAAAACTCTACAAGCCGTTTGTTCGGTGGCATCTCCTTAACCCCTTAACGACCGCGCACCGTCTTTTGACGGCGGCCGAGTGCGGGTCGTTCGTCTGCAGCGACGTCTTCTGACGTTGTGCAGACATCGGGGTTTGCGGCGCCCGGCGCCGCAGCTGCGCTAGGATCGGGGCTGAAATCTACACAGCCCCGATCCAGAGCATGTCCTGCAGGCATCGGGGAGCGGAGGAAACCTCCGCAACCCGATGCTTTAACCCCTTGATTGGGCGGTGCATTACCGCAGCGCATCATAAGGGATCCCCTGCTCTGTCGGGTGATCGGAACGCCCGGTCACCGACAGAGCTCAGGGAACCGGCTGCACAGTCAGCTCTGGAGACCTAGCGTGGCCCCAGAGTTGTCTGTGTAACAAGCCAGTGATTAGGATGCACTGTGTGCTGTCCTATACACTGCCTGTGTCAGTACTGACACAGATTAGCATGTATTAGCATATATGAATATGCTAATACATTACTAAGTGTAAAAAAAAAAAAATTAAAAAAAATGTTAAACAGTTCTCCCTTCATGGGAGTCAAAAAAAAAGTACAAAAAAACCATAAAAAGTGTAAAAAAAAAATAAAAAAAAAATAAATAATAAAATAAAAATAAATATTTAATACAAAATAATTTGTACATAAATTACACGCACAAAAAAACCTACACATATTTGGTATCCACACGACCGTAATAACCTGTAGAATTAATCTAACAAGTTATTAAGTGTGAAATGTGAATGGTGTAAAACAAAAATTAAAAAAACAAAAAAATTTTGTAAAAAAATAAAAAAAAATACTGCAATTATTTATAAGTGTACTTAAACTATTCCCTTATAAAGTACAACTTGTCTCGAATAAAACGAGGCCTCATCCAACTGCGTCATTGAAAAAATAAAAAAGTTACAACTGTTTAAACGCAAGGAGGCCAAAACTAAAAAAATGTTCTGGTCATTAACTAACTTTTCAGGCGTTCGGCTTAAGGGGTTAAGGAGAGATCTTCCCTTCATGAAAAAACTTTGAGAGCCAGCTTCAGACTCACACTTCCTGGTCAGGCTATAGCAGTGATTGGCATATCGACTCTGCAATTCCAAGCTATTCCTGTTACAGTGAAATGATTGCAGAAAGTTTATAATCTATAGTGCACAAAGCTACAGAGCTCTAAGGCTATGTCTACAAAGCACACAAAAATGGCAGTTTTTTCTCAGCGTTTTTCATTTTCTAAAAACGAATGAAAAACAGGTCCCATAGACTTTAATAGTAATAAAGTTCTGTAGTCTCCACATAATGCTTTTTTTCTGCTATTTTTTGCGGCTGGTTGTTTTTTAAAACCTGTTGCAAAAAAAGACTGAGCAGGGCAGAAAATTTACTATTCGGAGTCTATGTAAAGCACCGGGCGTTTTTTGGCACTTTTTTTTTGCAGAAATCCATAGCAATTATATTTCTTTTTTTTTTTTTTTTCCTCAGAAAAGCAGAGCATAAAAAAAGTGTGTAAGGCCTCGTTCACACGGCTTATTTGGGCGCTGATCTCAGCCGTACTGTGCGCCGTATTTGCGCTGCAGTACGGCTGAAATCCGTCCCAGTCATTACGGTAATCCACTGCTCTCATAGAGAACTATGGATTCCGTCTCTCCTCCCCGCTCGGCGAATCCGTCGGGCGGGGAGAAAGTGACATGAACATTATTTACGGCGTGTATGCGCAGTGAATAATGAGTGTCTATGGGGCCGGCGAGCTGCCGCCCCCCTGCATGGCTGCCAGCGTAATTGCGGGCGAAATCCGTCCCCTCAATAAGCCGTGTGAACCAGGGCTAAACCCACGCAAGAAAACGGTCGTTTTTAAGCAGCTTTTGACAGGCAGTTGAATTTGGTTTTCAATTAGTTTTTTTTGTCCAATGTGGTGTAGACCTACAGTGGGTACGGAAAGTATTCATACCCCTTGAAATTTTTACTGTGCCTTGCCACAATTCTGTCTCTGAGCTCCTTTGGTAGTTCCTTAGACCTCATGATTCTCATGTGCTCGGACATGCACTGTGAGCTGTGAGGTCTTATATAGACAGGTGTGTGCCTTTCCTAATCAAGTCCAATCAGTTTAATTAAACACAACTGGACTCCAATGGAGAAGTAGAACAATCTCAAGGAGGATCAGAAGGAAATGGACAGACAGCATGTGAATTAAATATGAGTGTCACAGCAAAGGGTCTGAAAACTTATGACCATGTGATATTTCAGTTTTTCTTGTTTAATAAATTCGCAAAAATATCTACATTTCTCTTTTTTTTCTTTCAAGAATGGGGGGGGGGGGGGTAGCAGAGTGTACATTAATCAGCAACAAATGAACTTTTTGGATCTTACCAAATGGCTGCAATGAAACAAAAGAGTGAAACATTTAAAGGGGTGTGAATACTTTCCGTACCCACTGTAGCCTAAAGAGTTAAAACTTGTCATTAACTTAAACAAGCTCTGGTGCTAGAGAGAACTCTGCAGGGAGTGACTCACTATGGCTTGCAGCAATTGGATAAGACAAAGAGCAGGGAGAGGTGGTCGATAAGTTAGAACTTGTGTATACTAGCAGTAGATAAGATATTCTTTATTATCAAATACATTGTGATTTTGCTTTGTTCAGGAGTATGTTAAGAGCTAAATCAGAGCTCTATAGCCTTGTGCCCTGCTGTTTAGAGTCTTTCATCCCCAATGTCCCTCTAACTGGCTTAGCTAGGAATAAAAGAGCTGAAATGTCAGTCACTGCTGTAGAACCACACACAGCCTGACCAGGAAGTGGAGCCTGAAGCTGGCTGGGAAGAGCAGGGTCAATGAGAACCCTTTTTTACTTAATTCTATAGAGTGGAATAATATTTGACCAGCCTAATGGTGTATTCACATGTATGTTCCAGGAAAAATACCCTGATATGCAGCCTTGTTTGCCCAATCAAAATGACAATGTGCTGGCACCATGATGAGTCGGTGGGGACTGAAGGCACAGGTGGTATCCATCATACCATGCACTTGACAGTTGTGCTTTTGGTGTGAATGCAAGTCACAGCATACGTGACAACCTTGTCTTAGATACAGATGACTACCGGCCATTTGCATGTAGCATTCAAAAGAGGTTCTCTCACCATGCAGTTTCATAGAGCCACAGCCAGCTTTAGACTCACATTTCCTGGCCAGGCTGTGGATGGGTCTATAGCAGTGACTGGCATATCAGCTCTGCTATTTGTGTTACAGTGATATGACCACTGGAGGTTTACAAGATGTATTATACATGGCTACAGAGCTCTAAAGGGTGAAAGTGTCTTCTTTAGTTAAGTAAACAAAGTCCATTGCTAGTAAGACGACTCTACAGGGTCGTCCCATGGTTGGAACGGACGGCAGCCTTGAGCAATATAAGAGTAGGGAGATGGTTGATAACCAAATAAACTTGTGTACTATAAGAGGAGGTTAAATCTTCTTTATCTCCTTACCAACGCAAAATCAAAGGAGCAATGTATTTGGTAATAGTCTTCATTTAACTTTCCCTACATGTTAAAAGCTAATCCTTGAGGTAAGAAAACCCCTTTAAAAAGTTACATAATATTTTGTTTAGTCTGTCTAATCCAGACCTGCAGAATTTGGCAGGAGGTAGGGTCAAAACTTTCTGGGAACACACTGAAATCGACCAGGAACACCCTGGGACAGCTTCTAAACCGCCCGCGGAAACCCCAGGGTTGATGTGATCACCCTCCACACCCTTTTGAAGTCTGCTAGAAATCTTTTGATGTGGCCTGAGGGCTGTGTGTTGTGCAGGCCCGGTCTAATCAAATTCTTCCAAACATTAGAAATTGTATCATTTATCAAAATAGCTCATACATCAAAATGTTTTGTGGTAAATGTTACTTGTCACATTTTTTTTATATATATATATATATATATATATATATATATATATATATATATGTCACCATGACAACTACTGGCAGCATCCAATTGATGGAAATATTCATTGCAAACTTATTCAGAACCAGTGATTATTCGCCAGAGGCTCTGTGTAAATATTTCAAAGGCATCCTGGACTGGACTCTGACTATCGCTCTTCTACTCCAGCAGGTTACCTGATCCTTGCCTGAACAAGGTCCTGCTTTGTGCGGTTACATCTTGCTACATTTGGAGTAATGTGACGGTTTCCAGACCTGGTTTGCTAGTTGCTGCCTGCCCTGACTGTATATGTGTTCATATTGACTGAACGCTCCTGCCCTTAGAGTTGAATAATCAAGCTTCTGCCTTACAATTCTGAACCTTATACCAATAATCAAAAAGCAAGCCATCAAGGAGATGCTACTGGATTCAAGACACGACCTGGGAATTCACTGTAGGATGACCATACCGGAGTTAGAGGTTGGTAGCTGAAAAGTGCAAATTGTAAGGGCATATTCACACGGCATTTTTGGACGAGGTTTTCAGAGCGTTTCCTCGCCCAAAACTTAGTCCAAAATGCTTCCAAAACGCCCCCAGTCAGGGGCGTCGCTAGGCTGTTTTATTCGGGGCTCGGGCCCCGAATAAAACCCCCTGTGCCCCGAGTCTCCCGGGCTCCAGGCCTCTGCCCTGGGTCTGGAGCACCGACTGGCCCTTCAGCTGCATGTGCGTCCGATGGACGCACACACAGCCGCGGACTTCTGCGGAGCAGAGAGCGAGCGCTCCCTGCTCCGCAGACAGTGTCGGACCGGCTCTGGGTCCGACACTGCGGGGCCACCGGGTCCTCACCGCGCTGAGGACCCGCCGCGGCCCCGTGCGCCTCAGCCGGCAGCGTCGCGATGATGTGATGTCATCACGCCGCTGCCTGTCCTCGGGCGCACAGCGCATCATAGGCCGTGCGCCCGAGGAGCTGCCGGAGGAGCGCGGGCTGAAGAGGATGGAGCGCGCTCGCCGGGGGAACTAAGGTGAGTATTAATGTTGTTATTTTTAAAGCGTTTACCTGCCTCAGTGCCCCTATATACTGCCTGTGGCCCCCTACCCCTGTCTGTGGCCCCCATATACTGCCTGTGCCCCTATAAGCCTGTCTGTGGCCCCCATATACTGCCTGTGGCCCCCATACCACTGCCTGTGGTCCCCATATCCCTGCCTGTGCCCCTATAATGCCTGCCTGTGCCCCTATAATGCCTGCCTGTGGCCCTATATACCTGCCTGTGGCCCTCCATTACGCATCTGCCTGTGCCCCCCATATACGCCCTGCCCCCTCTGCTCTGCCCCTAAATACCTGCCCTCAGTGCTACCCATCCCATTACTGCCTCAGTGCCCCCATAATACCTGCCTCAGTGCCCCCATATACTGCCTCAGTGCCCCCCTATACCCGCCTCAGTGCCCCCCTATACTGCCACAGTGCCCCCATATACTGCATCAGTGCCACCTATATTACTTTCCTTCAGTGCCACCATATATACTGCCCCTCAGGGGCCACCCTATATACTGCCTGTGCCACCCTATATACTGCCTGTGCCACCCTATATACTGCCTGTGGCCCCATATACCTGCCTGTGGCCCCATATACTGCTTCAGTGCCCTATATACCTGACTGAGGGGGATGCTATACCTATAATTAAGGAGTTGCTGGAAATGTGAGGATTCTAAGATATTTGTGTCCAAATCCTCAGGGACGAGTATTGGCCGGGAGCAATCAGCATGAAGGTGTGAACCGGATGGAGAAGAAAAGGGAAAGTGAACGACGCTGATCAGAAAAGACGTCTCCGGTGAGTCACTAAAAGTAACGGCAGTGTAATCACTTATATGTCTGCAGAGTATCTACATACAACTAGTATCTACCACTATCTGGTCACTGTATGGGGTAATATACAGTCCTCAGCGTCTGTGTACACTGGTGTCTCCCACTCTATGGTCACTGTATGGCGGTGGTATATGTAATCAGAGCCTGTGTACAGCTGATAGTCACATGTGGGGGTCGCGTTCGGCAGGGTCTGGCAGGATTATTTGAGCCTTAAGTAGTAATAGTTTGGGGTCCTGGTTTTGTAGGAGGGTTTTAGTAACAATCACTCGTCCGGTATATTTGCTCCATGTGTAGTTGTATGTTTTGGTGACTGTTTAGGGGTATTGTCATATGAAGGTGAAGTTCTGAAAAAGTAAATTTGTCATTGGTGATTTTTACTGTACAGTGACTGCTGAGGAGATGGACAGGATCTGTGTGGAATGTGCAGAAAATTAGTGACAGGAACACAAGGTTTTTCTCTGTAAAAAAACATCCGCAGTTCAAAATGAGGCGTGAAAAATGTCGTGTGAACCCATCCCTACCCAGAAAAACACAAAGGGCCCGAGCCCCGGATGTTTTAGGACCCTAGCAACGCCCCTGCCCCCAGTTCATTTAATCGATTCCTATGTAAAACCTTGTTGTAGTTCACACATGACGAGGCTTTTACAAGCTTCTTTGGAAGCAATGAAAAAGTGTCATGTCAATTCTTGAAGTGCGTTGCAGCCGCGGATTTCGGCGCATTTTTGCCGCGGTTTTTGTCCTGGCTATTCATTTGTATGGGTGAAAACCTCGTCCAAAACCTGATCAAAAACCTTGTCTGAAGAAGCGTGTTTCAGGCGAGGTTTTGATGTGGTTTGGACGAGGTTTGGGGCCAGGAAACGCTCCGAAAACCTCGTCCAAAAATGCCGTGAAAACATGCCCTAAGACTCCACCTATTAGTTTATCCCTCTAATCATCATCCTGTGGGGTGAGTTGTAAAGCAAAGTTTATAAGAATCAGGTACCATATAATAAAATCCAAAATCTTTGTTCCCTAATACATTGAAAAACCTTTTGTCCATCTCGGACACATTTCAGGCTAGGGCAGCCCTTATCTGTAGTGATAAGTGATTTAATTTGTCATCCTCTTCGTATCACCTCACATTTTTCTGCTATTTCCTTATATGAACTTTATTTCTCCTTATATCCTTGCTTATCTTTTATCATTTTCTCAGTTTGTCACGCTTATAATCTCATCCAGTTATTCATCTTCCGTTAGACACTATCTCCTTCATAGTTTCATAGTTTGTAAGGCTAAAAAAAGACAAGTCGTCCATCCAGTTCAGCCTGTTGTGCTAAGGTGTTGATCCAGAGGAAGGCAAAAACCCCCAATGAGGTAGAAGCCAATTGTCCCCATTTTAGGGAAAAATTCCTTCCTGACTCCAATCTGCAACAGAAAAATCCCTGGATCAATGCCCTCTCTCCTGAATCCTGGTCACTATAATTTGTTATATTATTACGCTCCAAAATGCATCCAAACCCTTTTTGAACTCGGTTATTGAATTCACCTTTACAAGTTCCTCTGGGAGAGAAATTTCCCTAGTCTCACTGCTCTTACAGTAAAGAATCCCTTTCTATGTTTATGTAGAAACTTTCGTTCCTCAAGACGTAAAGGATGTCCCCTTGTTCTAGATACAGCCCTGTTTATAAATAAATCTTGGGAGAGATCTCTATATTGACCTTTGATGTATTTAAACATATTTATTATGTCCCCCCGAAGCCTTGTCGGACATGATATCTTGCGCACACTCACAGGCGTGATCCATGCGCCTGTGCAGTCAGTACATGTTTCTATACCATAGGGCGCCTGCACGAGTATTCTGCACACCCGCCGCTTCTACGCATGTGCCAAATACTGTAATTTAGGTGATTTAATAACCATGAAAGAAATGAAAAATTATCACTCTCCTCAAACAAAACTTGTGCATTTTGCAAAACTAACACCGTATGCTTTTTGGCACGTTCGAGGTATCCAACAACAGATACCGCGGCTGTCCCATAAAAAAAAAAAAAAAAGAAGAAGAATGCAGCAACATTGGACTCGGTTTGCTTCATTTCCTGGCTGTATGTGCTGTATGAGGGACTTAAAAGAATATGCTACCACGGCTTTGAGTCCACAGGTAAAGTGTGGACAGTCAGTAAATAGAGCACACACAGTCCCATAGGACTAAGTTTGCTCTTTTGTTCTCTATGGGACTTCCAGACTATGTCACGGTATCCTTTGGGATACCTTTTCCCGGCACTCCA
The DNA here is from genome assembly GCA_025379985.1 of Phyllomedusa bahiana. Lineage (NCBI taxonomy): Eukaryota > Metazoa > Chordata > Amphibia > Anura > Hylidae > Phyllomedusa > Phyllomedusa bahiana. The sequence continues at coordinate 431,098 of JAODAL010000045.1, forward strand.
CCGGATATCTTGAATGTAGCAAATAAAAATACTGTGTGAACCAGGGCTTAGGTGTAGAATTTTTATAAATTATGTTCTAGACATTCACTGCACATAAATAATTGGGAACAATTTGTGTTTCTACCTTATATATAGCAAACTAAGCAGGTATAAAATAACTCTCAGGCTGCACTACACAGAACAAAAAAACTCCTACAATGTTCTGAATTATCTCAGAACACAAAATAGTAATTTGCTAATAATCATAATATAATAGACACCTAGGGCGACTTGTATATAAGGGGCTGCGCCAGAATTCTGGTGTCCTTTCAGCCAAAAAACGGACGCAGCTCTGTTCTCTAGATGTATAAGCAGGTGCACTCCAAGATTAGGCGCATTATGGGGCGCTCGTGCCACTTTGTAATGTGCCCAAGATGTGGGGGCGTTCTGGAGGCGTCGCACCACATCCTGATGATTCTACACATTTATGTATGTTTGACGCCAAAACTAGGTGCATAGCTGTTAGAACAGCCGGACCAAGTTAGAAGTGGTTTACCTGAGCCCGGGTTGTTGTAATGGAACTAGAAAGTGCCAAATCTATGACCCGCAGTAGAACAGGTTCATACATTCTGTGCAACGTACACTGCTTTAAAGCTATTTAGAACTGGCCTCTATGTACCTAGATCATACATGTCGCCCATAATCCGTAAGGCTATGTTCACACAGTGTAATTGCGGCACATACAGTACGCGCCGCAATACGCCGGGTGTTTGGAAGTCGCACTGATCAGCGTGTACTCCCGAAGCATGGGCCCATTGACATGCATTACTCGCGGCGCGTAATCGGCGCGAATAATTAACAATACAATCTTATTGTACACGCAGGGGGACGAGGCGTAATCCATAGTTCTCTATGAGAGCTATTGATTACCGTAATTGCGGCGCGCATCTCGCCACGTATTAAGCGCAATACACGCGGTGAAATGCTCGCCCAATTACGCCGAGTGAATATAACCTAAAAGTTCTACCCATCCATTAAGACAGAATACAGACATAAAACTCGTCTATGGTCAAATTTTTGTTCTTACGCTTTGTTTCTCTTTTTAATTCTGGTTCCATAAAAACGCAGAGTGTATAAAATTCTGGTCTACAGTTATCATGTAAGAGGAATTTTATACTAGCTACTGTAAAACAATTAATAAATAAAAAAGACAACGTATAAAAGCCATTCCTTGACATTTATTCCAATCTGCAGTGATAGTGCTGTTGCTAGGCAGCCTTTGTAGCGTAAAATCATTCTACGGTCAACAACGCGTTTTACCTCATAAATGCAAAACAAGCAGAGATGTAATACTTATTTATACATTTGTCTGACTAGCGCTCACCTAATGTCAGCCTTAGGCTGTGGAACATGTCTGAATGACGGCGCACAGCGGCTCATCTGTATGCAACACAGCATATACAGCTTATTACACATTCCCAGCAAGTACAGAGCAGACATGAAGGAAGGATGGGCACTGGCTAGAAAGCACACGGGAAATGAAAGAAATACAAGAGCATTTCAAGTACAGGCTGGAAGCCAAACGCAAGCCTCAAATGGACTCATTTCATTGCAGTTATTGATGGGATTAGCCCAGTTCCTTGTTTACATACAGGCTGGAGTAATTTAAAAAGGAATAAAGTCCAGCCCCTATAAAAATTACTTATTTGATCATTAGAAATGATGCGCATCACATAAAAACTGCAGGGGAAAACATGATTACGCATTTCAGATCCTACAGAACCCTTGGGGATTTATAGGCCCTTACGTACCGCCGCAATACGCCTGTGTCTGCGCGTTTTCCCCAAAGCATTGGGCCGGCAGCCCCGGCCTCTTTACATGCTTTGTTGCGTTAATCGCGCAAACATTGACATTCAATTCTCCCCCCGCACAAATTGTTTTGACGCCGGGGGGACGACGCAAATCCATAGTCTCATGAGAGTTTTGGATTACCGAAATTTCGGCATCATTTCCCCGGGCATAAAACGCGAAATTACCGTTAAATAAGCCGTGGGAACATACCCTTACTATGACAAAAGTTCAAGCTAATACAAGTGGGGATCTCCATACCCCTAAATTGCGTGAGAAAATGTTTTTTCCTTTGTAGTTTTTATGTGATATGCATCACCATTTTTAACACACACCAAATAAACAAAATTTTTAGGTCGGGGATTTTTTCCCTTTTTCAATTGCTCCCCCCTTTTAGTAAACAAGGAATTGGGCTAATCCCATCCCAACCGAAATGAAAGGAGTCAAGTTAAAATTCATTTTTTTTCCCCACTTGTTTTAGATGACCCCAAAAAAACAAGCAGTTTTAAAAAGTTCTAGACCTTTTTTTCTCTTTTCAAGTTGCTTACCCATGGTCCGGTTTTAGTATTCCCTGGATCCATGCATCTATGGCAATATACTAAAAGAATGAACTTTTTAGAACGAAAAAGCTTTTAGGGGGCTGTTCCCCAAAAAAATTTTTTTTTAAATTAAAACAATCCACTTAAAATTTAGATGGGCGTTAAGAAATAGAAACAAAAAGATTGCAGCATCATCCTATCTAGACTCCATTAGTGTTTGCAGGAAAAAAGCTGTTGACCAAAAGTGCCACGATATTATTTAAGAAATTTGGAAATTTTGGGAAACGCGATCACAAAAATTTTTGGGAGTACTTCGGGTTTGAACTGACTGCTTTAATTTTTCTTCCCTATAACACAATCAGAGGGTATGTAGTGTTGCCTTATCTCTATTTTTGTGAAGTTATGTTAAGAAATGACATTATTAGGTCTCACAGCAACCACTGACTTCTATGGAGCTCTATCTACTGCCATACGTCTCCGATTTCAGAGGCAAACGTATTTGAATACACACACACACACATATACTTTTTTTCACAAAAAAATATACAAACACAATAAAAAATTATATATATATATATATATATTAAAATAATAAAATTAATTTTAAAATAAAAAAAATTTTTTGGGGGCGGGAAGCCCCCCAAAAATTATGAAGCCCACTTGTGGGTATAGTTTTAAAAAACCCCCAACCAAAAAAATGTAACCTTTTTTGGAAGAAACCGGGGGTAAAAACCCCAAAACTTTTAATTTTTTTTCTTTACTTTAACCTTCAGTTCCCCTAGGGAACTTCACCACAAGGGGGCACAATTGTTTATACGCCAATGCATTTAAAAAAAAAAAATGCATTTTGCGTGTAAAAATGGGAGTTTTTTTATTTCCGCCCGGGAATATTGAACAGCACGGGGTGGGCCCCAACCCTCCCTCTGAACCCATTTTTGCTTTCAAATTTGCAGGCCCAAAATCCGGTGGTCCCCACAAACCCCTTTTCTTGGGGTTTTTAAAAATAGATCTGATCTTTCCCCTTTTTCAATCCCTTTCCCCCCCCTTACCTGCACCTCAAAAACTCTCCAAAACCCTCCTTTCTCACTTTTGGAAAAAAACCAACCCTTATTTTGCTCCATTTTTCTCCTTGATACTGCAACTCCCTGCTTTTCGGTCTCCCCTCTGCAAACCCTCCCCCCTCCAAACGTCCTGAAGCAGCAGCCAACTTTTCTTTTTTTCCCCCGCCGCTATAATGATGCCTCTACCCCGTCGTCACCAATGGTTTCCCCCTCCAGTACAGAATACAACAAACTTATCACTCTCACCCCTAAAGCTCTCCAAGTGCTGCATCCCCTACATTTCCACTCTCCCGTCTACCCCCTACCCCTGCTCTGCTCTGCTGATATATCAAAACATTCCTCAATCATCAAACCTCCAATGCCCCCTCAAAGATTTTTACACTGCGGCCAAATTTTCTGGAACTGCTACCGCGGGGGATCAGGGACACTTTACAAAACCCCCACAGTTTAAGAGGGGCACAAGAACTTCTCATCGGGGAAAACAAGATCCCTAAATTTGTAACCCCCTCCTGCTATCACCCTATCTGTCACCCCTAACACTAGGGCACCACAGGCATTTTGATATAGATGTACTGTCAGGGTCATCCAACTTTTTATGTAAACCACCTCCTATTTATGTAACATCTGGATTTTGCCTATGGGGGAGATACCCTATTTAGGGTTCTACCCAATCTATTTCATTATTACCATGATGAGATCCCCAGGAACCCATGGATTTAAGAGGGGGGAAACGCGTCGGGGGCATGGGAATGCTTCGTGAGTCCGATATAGGAATATGCTTGGGCACTAAATATATTTTTTTTTTGCTATTTTATGCATCCCTTTGATTATTGCCTATATATCTTTTTAGGAAAGGGGTCTATAGGGGGAGCCCTTGTTTAAAAGGGCCGTCCCTTTTGGGCAACTCAAATTTTTTTGTGGTATTAAAAGGGGTTTGGAGATCCTTAAAAATTTCTGTATATATTTTTCTCATAAGTAGTGTTATTTTGCTTGAATAGATTTGTCTATTTAGCATCTGGGGCCCTTTAAGGTTTCTTGGAAAAAGGTGTTTTTGAGTACCCCTGTTTTGGTAAATATATATTGTTAGAGTTTTTTTTTTTTTGAGGTTTGTATTAAAAATTAAATTTTATGAGTAAGGGCTTTTTCACACCCTTTTGGATCCGTTTTAGATTTTTTTACGATCGTTTTAACCCTGCGAAAACTGGGGCAAAATGCATCCAAAAAACGGGGTCCAAAAACCCAACACTGACCTTTTTTGGGGCTTTTGGGGTGGTTTTGCATCGTTTCGGGTCTTTTTTGGGTCCCTTTTTTCAAAACTTTTTTAAAACAACCTTTAAACGAATTTTTAAATATAATAAACCTTCAATGACCAAGAAAAAAACCTTTTTTAAAGGTCAATCAACTGTACATACACCTATGATTTTTGAACCCGCCCCAACTCCCCCCCCCCATTTTTTTTTTTAAAAAAATCCCAAATAGTTTTAAAACCAAGACCCGACGTCCATGTGCATCCGGTGTATGTGGGGCTGTGGGATGACTTTATCCCCTCCCTTTTTCCCATGTAGAAGAAGGCATTTTCCAACAGCAATTGCACAGAAAAATTACTCCCCCATTAAAATGATACAAAAAAAACCCAAACATAAAATTCAAATTTTATATTTAATTTTAAATCCAATGCTTTTTAAACGGATGCGTTTTTGGCATCGAAAGGGGTCCAAAACGCACCCAAAATGTTGCCGCGCTTTTGGATCCGCTTTCGGGACCCAAAAGCCGCTCCATTTTTTCCCTATGGGGATTTCTTTTTGCGTAAAACGCAAGAAAATTGACATGAAATTTCTTAAAACGGACCCGAAAAAGGGATCGCGAAAAGCGCATCGGCAATCACTCGTTGAACAGCGATGCGCTTTTGCCATTGAAACAATGTAAATCACACTGACAATTTTTAAATTTCCGTTTTGCGGTTCCGTAAAACACCCATAAAACGGATCACAAAAACGTCGTGTGAACAAGCCCAAAGGGCCTTTTTTTTTTTTTTGGCCTCTTCACAGGGTTTTATTCCTGCCGCGGATTGGCGCCGTACTCCGCCCGATTTGCGCTTTAGTACGCCCAATCCCGCAGCAATTTCGGTAATCCACTGCCTCAAAAACAGGGAATCCGTCGCTCCTCCCCCTCGCGAATCCGCCGCGGGGGGAGAAAGTGCATGCCATTATTTTCCCGGGGGGACGCGCCTAAACAATGCATTGTCTATGGGGCCGGGAGCGGCGCCCCCCCGCGCTCCGGCCCCGCCCCCGCCCACCCCTTTTTACGGCGATTTGTGCGCTCAATACGCGCACAAATCCCTCGGAAAAAAGGGTGAACGGGGGGCCCTTTTTGTGAATTTATTTTGTAACATGGCTGACCATTTAAACAGAGCACTTCTAACCCCCTTTGTCCACCCCAAAACCCAAAAGATTGTAAGCTCTCCGAGCACGTCCTCACACCCTTTTGTTCATCTGAAATTCTATTAAGTGTAAAGTCTAACTTATACCCCAAAAAATTTTAAATGCTCGGAACATTTGGGCCCCCAAAAAATAAAGATTATTATTATTGGTGGCATGAGAACGTACTCATACGTCCGATGTCGGTAAAGTGTTAAAAGCGATCAAAAAAAGTCATATGTCCCCCAAAAATGATACCAATAAAAGTGCCAAAAATCCCGCAAAACCAAGGGCCCCTAATAGCTCCATACCAAAAAAATAAAGATTATGTCTCCAGACAGGCGATGCAAAAATGTGTGTTCCCTTTTAAATAAAATTGTTTTTATTGTGTAAAACATTTTAAAAAAAATATACAAATTGGTACGCTATAAAATTTTATCAAAAACCCGTGAGAAAAACAAGCATGCCATTTTTAAATACACCCCAAATGCTGTAAAAAAATCAAAATCAAAAACACTCAACAGGATTGCTGTATTTTGCAGGGCTGTGGAGTTGGAGAGTTGGAGCTTATTTTGGTGGAGTCAAGACTTTTTAAATGGACCAACCGCAAAAAATAAAATAAATTGATATTTTTTCAATGTGAGCGCCAAGAGAAGAGAATTGGGCCCAGGGTACCCCCCCATATCACGCTCCCCTATCAATAAGGGGTTTAATTATGAAAAGTTTTGGATGACTGGAGCAGGGGAAAGCTTTTGGGGCAGAGAAAATATCCTGCTCCCATAGCGAACAGATTTCAGCAAAATTTTCACATTGCTTTCAATGAAGTAGAAGAGTTCATAAAAGCTGACTATGCATGAGGCAATTACTTTATCCCCGGGAAATTGTTAGAAAATTTTTCCCAAGGGGTTTCCCCCGTTTTGGGTTTCCCCCAAACCAAAGTTACTGTAAGAAGCCATTCCTACCGGGAAAATTTAACAGATTTAAATTAATCTATGAAGAGGAAAAAATTTGGGGGGGGATAGTATTTTCCTCAGAACAAATTAAATGGGGGGTCCACAAATGTTGAGGAGGGTTTTTTTTTAAAAAATTTTTTTTTTTCCCCACTTACTGCACCTTTTTTGCATTTTTTACAATTTATAAGATTTTTTTGTGTGCCAAAGTCGTAACCAATAAATATATTTTAAACTGACAAGCAAAAGGGTAACAATGATTTCAATATCTCAGCAGCCACTAAAGTTTTGAACGTGAGACTACCATCCTTTTATAGACAATCTTGCCTATTTAACTAGCAACTATTTAGCATGTGCTTCGTTCGGGCAGAATGCGCATGTAACACCCCCTTGTTAGGGTTTTGTTTCCTGTTGGTGGACAATCTTTTTCTTCTTGTATCCCTACAAATACAAACCTGTTCCCATATTCCCTAATACCAGTGTGTTATTAAGTTTGATTCCCAAGTGAAAGGTCACTGGTTCCAGAAACCCCATAAAAAATTTTCCCCAAGAAAACAGCATCATCCGCTCATTGATAACGGTCCCCCTCAGCCAAGAAAATTGCCAAACTGCATCATGTGCGCCATGCCCAGCGGGAAGAAAAAATGAAATGAATCCATTCATAAAAAACCAAGGGGTTTTTGCTGGGGGGTTGGGGGGGAGGGGCTTTATAGGATTTTTTAAAGTTGGGGCTGGGTTTATCTTTTATGGGTGTTATAATTTAAAATGGAGAATTTGTAATTTTTAAAACAGAGCATTTAAATGTTACATTTTTAAAAGGGTTATTTGTAAAATTGAAATTTGGATTTTTTTGGGTAAAGGATGACTTTTTTCCTCTCAATAAAAATAAACTTTAAAAAAAAAAAAAAAAAGCCAAAGGGGGCCCGGGCCCCCAGGCAAAAATAAATTTGGGCCATCAAAAGGGTTCAAAAACGCGAAAAAAGACACGGAAAGTGGGGGGGCAACTCGTATGCTTCATAAAATGAGACCCACAAGTTGCCCAAAGCAAGCACGGGGCAACACGCATTCCAACAGGTCGGGAAAAGGGGATTTGGAAAAAAGGTGAAGAAGCCTCGATTCAATCTTGTCCCCAAAAAAGCTTTTGGGGCTTGATTTGGGGGGCAAAAAAGTATGAAAAATAAAAGTTTGGGAAACGGGTGTTTTGGAGCGTTTGAAAAAAGTCAATAGACCGGGCTCTGAGGGTGGGAAAAGGGGTTTTGGAAGAAGGGGGCTAAGGGACCCGAGAAATTGAAGAAACTGCCCAAGTTCGGTGGAGGAACCCCTGATGTAGGGGGTTTTCACAGCCAGAGCCCTTGGGAAACCCTTTGAAAAAAACATTTTTGATCTAAATGCTGAGCTACTGTGAGTGTCCTAAAAAGATGAGTTACTTCTTACACTCGAGTACTAGGGGTTTTAAAAAACCAACATAGTGTTTCAAAACGGGACAACAACCCAAGCATAGGCCCGACAGGGCAAAGAAATTATTAAATGATAATGTTTGAGATTTTCTGCAAAGTAAAATTTTTAACCTCCCTTTGTTTTAATTCACCTAAGGGTTAAAAAAATTTCCAAAATGGGGTTTTTGAATACTTAAAGGAGTGGGTTTCTTAGATGGAAAACATTTTTTGGGGGAAACAAACCCATACGGGCCCCTTTCAAACCCGAAATCAGAGATGGCCCTGTTTTCTAAAGAAATCAAAGAAATTACATTTTTTTGAAAATGTAAAAATTACTCCAAAATTTTCCCTAACCCCCCCTATTATCATAAAACAAAAAAGAGACATTTAAAAAACCAACGGGAAGACTTTGGGGTTAATGTTATTTTATAAACAAACCCTATTTTTGTGTAGAATAATTATCTGTCTTACACGGCAAAATCTTTGCACTTAGAAAATAGCAAATTTTTCCAAATTTTGACGATATTTTTCGCAAATAAACAAGTTTTTTATGGACCAAAAATTTTTTAACTAATGCCCCAAAATTGAGTCACGAGAAAATCCCCTTGAATAAATTTGGATACGCAGGTCACAAAAATTTGGAATTTTCAAGGAAATTTTTTTTTTGTAGCAAAAAAAAAATTAAAAATTTAACAGGATGAAGAAGTTTTCCCACGATTCTGCCTCTTTAGTTTTTGGCCCAAATTTTGCCGTTTTAAAAGGGGGTTGCCCTCACAAAAATTTGATTCGTCCTGTTTTTTTTTGGGTTTCATTTTAAATTTCCCAGGGGCGGGTCCTGGTTTTCCTTTTTACTAGGCTGCAGTAAAAAAAAGGCCGGGTTTTTAAAACCAAAAGCAACCATTGCTGACAGCCTATCAGAGAGATTAAACGGTCTGTACTATAGCAACCTAGGACGATGCACCCTTTCAAGGGGGGAATATCTAGGAAAAAGGTGGGAAAACCGGTTTTTAAGGGAAAAGATTGCAAGGTGACTTTTTTTTGCAAGTTTTTTTTAAACATAAAAAGCAATCCTTGTAGCGAGACAACCCCTTCAATTACAAAAACCTTTGGCATAAAAAAAAGATTAAATTTTTAAGTAATAAAAACCGTTTTCCCTTTTTAAAGAAAAATTTTATGTTAAAAAACCAGCCCCTTGACCCAGTTTTAAAGAGATCCCCAGTAATTCTTGGGAAAATTACCCATTTTATTACAGTTTCGTCTTTAGAACAAAGCTTGTGTAAATCCAGGACACAGCAGAGAATATCTGAGCAATACTTGCATAAAGGCTTTATGCTTGAACAAAAGGGTTTGTGGAGCAAGCCAAAAACACCACAAAATTTTATCCCAACCCGATATACGGGACTCCCAGAGGAGGTCCAAATATAGAAGGGAACTCTATTGGGGGTTTACAGAGTTTCCCTTTCATCATGTATAAATTTAAGGCTGTGAATATTAGATGAAAATAGCCCAAAATATCAGAACATGTTTTATCATGTACCTCGCTCCTATCACTTATGTCACATTAGCTTCAGTCATATGCTTTTCTTAGGTAAGCAGCTCCCTTTAAAGATAGTACACTTAGGAACAGATCAATGCTAAGGGGAAATTTTTAACCGGTTTTAATTTCGCCGCACTTTTTCACGGCGTATTTGGCTCTAATAGGGGCGAAAATTCGCCCAAATTTAAAGGTAATCCAAAAAGTTTTTTCTATAGAACTAGGATTACACCTCTTCTCCCCACTCAGACACTACGCTCCTATTGTATGCGCGGGGAGATAAGCGACATGTCAATTAATTGCGGCTAACATGCGCCACGAGTAATAACTGTCAATGGGGCCGGCGGGCTGCCGCTGCGGGAGTACGCGTGTATTAGCGCGAGTTTTCCCCAAACACACGATGTACTTGGGGACCATCTTTTACGTGGGCCCTTTTACATCATTTAACATACCCCCAATACTTACTTTTAAACAGACTAAAAAACATTTTTTCCAATGCACCCCTTTTTTCAAAGGTTGATAAATCTTGGGGTAAAGTTTTGGGGGCTGTTCCCATCCCAACTTTACAAACCTTTTAATAGTTGGCTTACTAACGGTAAACCCATTTTCAAACAAAATTTTTGCCCATAGCATTGCACACACACCAAGCAGTGTCCCTTTTCTGTGAAGCCCCACGCCCTACTACTGAGGCGACACCCTTTTTACTGGATGAGGCGACTCTAGAAACTGACTAAACACATAATAAATGTGGTGTACAGCATGTGTACCATTTTTTACACAAATGGTGCCAGGATTCTGGTGCAATTACTGAGATCCTTTCCCCAACTCTTTATTTTTTTTTGGTTTTTTGAATGTGGGGTTTCCCACTTTTAAGTAATTATAAAAAAAAAAAAAAAGTAAACCCCTCCTATTCAAACACCCCTTAAACTTTTTTTTAAAGCACCATTAGTTCCAAGGTGCTATACATACTAGAAAGGGTTTACAGACAGAAACCACCCAAAAAAAGAGTACAATAAAACACACAAATGACAACACAAAAGAGGGAAGGGAGAGCGGCCTTACAATCTACAATCTGGTGGGTCTTTACAAAACTGACCAGGGTTTTCCCCACAAACAAAATTTGCAAAAGGAAAAACTCTATGGGATTGTAAAATATTTATCTTAAAAAACCCTCAATCAGGTTTAGCTCTGCCAGTCAAACCCTTTAGTGAGCCCTACTACTCCCACCCTTCCCGGGGGATGACATGTTTTAAAATTTCCCTTTTAAAGGGACACAAAAGCTCTAAACCTGGGGGGCCCCTCAGTGCGGCCCCCAGCCATCAGAAGGAATATTTACTTTTTACAAACTGCTTCAACGGACAAACTCTGTAATGGTGGGCACTAAATGGCAGGCACTGTGGTGGTGGGCACTATATGGCAGGAAATTGGTGGTGGGGATAAAAGTGGCAGGGACTGTTATGGTGAGGGATTATAGTGGCGGCATTTTTTATGGTTTAGCATTATTTGGCGGGCACGTTAAGGGGAAAACATTATAGTGGCGGGCACTGTTATGGTGAGCATTATAGTGGCGGGCACTGTTATTTGGGGACAAATTTTGGGGGCGGGCACTGTTAGGTTAGCCCTTATATTGGGGGGCCCCGTTTTTGGTGACATTATAGTGGCGGGCACTGTTATGGTGAGCATTATAGTGGCGGGCACTGTTATGGTGAGCATTATAGTGGCGGGCACTGTTATGGTGAGCATTATAGTGGCGGGCCACTGTTTTTTGGTGACATTTTAAATTTGGGGGGCGGGGACGTTTTTGGTGAGCATTAAAAGTGCGGCAAATGTTAGGTAGCATTATTTTTGGCGGGCACGTTATGGGGGGAGCACTTAAAGGCAGGGAAATATTAAAGGGGAGCACTAAAATGGCGTGCACTGTGGTGGTTGGGGACTATATGGGAGGCCCCCTGTTTTGGTGAGCTTTGGGATGGCAGGCACTGTGGTGGCGGGCACATATGGCAGGCACTTTTTGGGGGTAGCATTGTAGGGGCAGCACTGTTTGGTGGAATTGTAGTGGTGGGGGGCGTCGTTGTGTACAGTAAATTTACATGTGTGCCACAGCCCCCCAGTGGCACCCGGGTTTGCATCTTTTTCAAAAATAGTTTTTCGTGCAGAAACAACTTTTAACGGGTGTACATTGTTTTTAACCTTTTGGGGAAAAGGAAAGGGTCTTCCATTTTGTTTTTCTGCCCCCCCACCTCACGGGCTGTCAAAAAGGCAGCTTGCGGGTTGGGGTTTTTTTATTTTCCTCTTGAAAATGGGGTCGGGACCCAGTGAGAGGCCCTGTTGGGCTGATTGAAGGTAAAAATAGCATAGGACTGCCCATTTTGAGATCACGTTGAAAGTCGTGGGCAGCTAAACATGTTCTGATCAGATATGGAACCAAAGACCAAGTTTTTTTCATGTTTAAAAAGCAAAAGCTTTTTGGGGGATTTCCACTAGTGAAATGCCCTCTTTGTATGCGGGGCACTGGGGGTGGGCACATATGGCGGGAAACTGTGGTGGTGGGCACTATATGGCGGGCCGTTATGGTGGCATTAAGTGGCGGGCCCGTTTGGACCTTTTTGGCAGGCCTGTAGGGGCGGGAACTTATGGGGGCACTAATGGCAGGCACTTGGTGGGGGGCCCTAAAGGTGGGGCACTTAATTGGGCAAATATGGGGGCACTGTTCTGAAACCAAAAGGAAAATGTAAAGGGCGGCACTGTAATGGTGAGCACATTTTTTTTTTAAATTCGGATTTTTCCCTCAAAGGGACATTATTTCGACAAATGATGAAAATCCAAAAATAACCAAAAAAAATGTCTGATAGCTTCAGGACTCCAAAGACGAGGAGATGAGTTGGAGCGGTGGCTATATATGTGCGTTGTTCTCTCTGGTTATAGGTTTGAAACAGCCACTTCTGTAACCCCGAAAACTACAATTAAAATAGACCCCTTACATCCTCTTCCCTCTTTATGAATTACCTCCCCAAATCTGATCATTCTGACCTCTGGCAGTCCATAAAGTGGAATCAAGACCTCTCAGCCACTTTGTCATTTCAGTTGTAAATACCCAAAGTTCTCAGACAGGGAATACCCCTCTAAGATTTCCTGCGGCCCGTGGGAGAGGTACAATAGGACAATGTGGCTCTTGGGTCAGAAAATATTGTGCACCCCTGCTCTGTGCAATCCTAAAATGTGAACCACTGTACAAGGCATATTAAATGTATAGAGGTTCAGGTTATCCCTTAACACAACAAAAAAGTTATTTTCTTTCATTCTCTACTGAATCTTTAGCACAATTTTTATTATTCTCCTTAGCAAACAATAGCCAAACATTCGCACTCTGCAGACCTAATAATGTAAAAGAATACTTACTGTGAACATGACTGCAATACAGGCAAAGAGCTAATCTTCCCATGCCGGCGGCAGCAGTGATTCAGTGCGAGGTTGCTGGTGCTAAGCCCCGCTCCCTTTTGAAACCTGATCGCTGTTCCACCCCAATAGTGGACGATTGTAAAACCATCATTTTTTTAAAGGATAATTTTCAGCAGTTACGATGAGGAAATCAGTCCCGGGAAACTCAAAAAGGCTTATATTCCTCTCTAATCCTCTGAAATCTCAGGGCAGCATTTCCTGGTGTCAGCTTAGCGCTTAGATACTGGCATATGAAGCTTTAGATAAACGCTCACACATGGGGTAGAAAGTCAGGTAAATTAACAATACAGTTTTAATAACATTTTGTGTGACCGCAACCTTAAACCTTTACTGGGACAAGGTTTTCCTGAACAGGGCTAGACCTCTACAAACCAATTGCCGGTTTTTTCCAAATTGAAATAGGTTTGGTAAAGTTTCCCTTGGTACTTTTTAAAGGGAATGCGTCTCAAAAAGGACTTCTTGTTTAACTCACGTTTTTTTTTGTTAAACACTTTTTTTTAAGAATTTTGGGTAATTTTTTAAATTAATTTTCCATATCACTTTTTAATATTTTTTTTTATAATTCTTAAGTCCTGCATTTTCCACTTTTACCATAACCTAATATCTAACACTTCCTGTTCTGTAGAGAAAGATTCTCAGTTGTCTGCTCATTATCAGCACAAAGAGGGTCAAACTGAAAGGAGACACCAGTGTGAATAGATAACACAGGATCCACCAGTCACAAGAGGAGATAGTCACAGTTCACCCTTTCACCTCCCTGCACACTGACTTCTTCCCAGGTCACAGAGCACGACTAGAAAACTCTCCTATAGAAGTGAATGGGATTGAGTCAGTCTCAAGTCTCCTATGTGCATGAAGCTGCTGTAAAGCATCTCTCCGACTGCTGTTACAGCAGTGCAAACAAGGTCTAGTGGCCAAAGTGAAAACTGCAAGACTTAAGAATTAAATAATGAAAGTGATATGAAAATGTTTACAAAAAATACAACCAAAGATTCCTAAAAAATGTGTTTAACATAAAAACGGGATTTAAACAATGATTCATTTTTTGATGACACATTCTCTTTAATAAGACCTACTGACATGGTATACAGACAGACTGTACATTTGGTTCACAGGGGTTTGGCTATAGTGTTAGGTTGGGTGGTGAGAAAAGAGGCTGGAGGGTTGTGTGAGACTTTGGGTTATATTGCAACATTGTGGGCTGGTTCATGGACATGGACGTCTGGCATCATGTACTGGGGGCATGGTATGTGCGACCAGCTCAGGCCTCCCCAAAAAATAAAGTGTGTTGCTTGTTGCTGTATCAGATTAGGAATATTGTGTTGGGATTGCAGTTATTTTTGAGCAAAATTTTATTTTGTGTTTTTTTTTATATATCTAAATACCTCTGGACCAAAAAACAAATCCCAAAACAAACCAAAGAGGAATTACAGTCCTAAAACCTAACTTTTAATTTAAAATATTAAAATAGAGAGATATACGGCATCTCATATCAGTACTAAAAAATACACAAATGAAATATCAAAGAGGGGACCCACAACCGATGAACCCTATGTGGCCCTAATGTGGCTATTATGCCCTTACCTAATACAAAAAAGCAGGATTTTCGCCCTGATATGGGCGTTCCTGCCGGCAACCTGATCCTGGGAACAGTGGCACAAAAAAACCCTACGGTCCCATCCCAATAGGTTTCACTCATCCAAACAATTCAATGTGATCACATCAGGGGACGATTAGGACAAGAAATGGACCAATAAGTGGCGAAAAAATATAAAACTCAAAATATGTTAAACACTGTCAGGATAGACAGAGTACCTGGTATACTGCTGTCAAATGTGAATCTTCAAAGTGCCGTTTATTCAAGGCAACAATCATAGGTATTGATTAATATCACAAATGGATCTTCAGAATGCCAATCAATCAGAGATCATAATCAATGTTGGGCCCGTCTTCCCAGCTCATTTCCCATAATGCCTTGTGATATGCAGATGCTTAGTAGTGGGCTAAAAGGCAATCAAAACACTACACACCTTAACTGGTGCTCTCCATAAGGCGAGATGTTCCCCTTCTCTCAGCCACTCATTGCCTCCCACCCAGTCAAGCCAGTAAAATTGATACAAATTTGGCACTATGGCCCTCAAACTCAAAGGTTACACCACAATGTATTACCGATAACTACAAACCGCGCCAAAAGATTCATTTATAAAGTTCACAGTTTTCAGTACTGATCTTAGTGATATTATTTCCATATGAGATCAGAAGAGGTTTTATAGATTGATGCCTTCTAAGGCTCTGTTCACATATGTATCAGAGACAGATATGTATACAGTACAGGCAGCCACTGACTTACATCTGTCTCCTAGTTACAAACAGACATGTGGGGCTTGGCTCAGTGTGCCGACATCACACACGGAGTCACATCCCATTACAAAGTCGGAACATCGCTGCGGAACTACAAGTGCCAGCATGCCACAGCAGCACATGAGGGACAGAAAGGGAGGTGAAATCTTCTAAATAGAGCACAAACCAAAATGTAAAGGGGGTGTTCATCCTTCCTTGCAGGATCCAAAACTAAAAAAAAAATCTGCTGGAGTTGCATGTAATAAATGTACCTGTTCCGCCTTCCATACAAATTCAACTTAAGAACAAACATACAACCCCAAGCCTGTTCATAACCAAGGACTGCCTGTATTTGTATATTCACTTGGGTTGGAGACGCATCTGATTGAAGTAATGGTGCCGAATTCTTGCTGTAAAATCCTGAAGGACCAAATTGTATGTCAAAAGAGTACATCAAATGATAGATCCAGCAAAGCATTGTAGCTTCTGTTACAATCCAGAGAGGACAGACAGCTTTACAGCTGTTCTAGTCTCACTTCATGTTTAACCTCGTCATGCAAATGGACAGACCTGCATGTCCAAAGTGCATGAAGGTGATACTGGAGGGGGCTTGCTGAGCCCGCTCCATACACAGCAGGGTTCACTAGCTGCTAGGATTGGAGACCACTTTGATCCTGGCCACTTAGTCCTTAAAATGTGGGCCTGTGGGACGCTGCAGTCCCCAATTGTCCGAATTATTGCAGGGTGCCACTTGGTTGTGATGGCACGCCACCCGGAGATCTAATTAAAGTCCCCATAGCTGCCATGTTAGTGTACCTATCACACACAGGGTGTACTAGGAGATGAAAGGAATGCCTATATACAGCAGTACAGAAGATTAAGCGATTGCATGTTCAAATAAAACAGCACACACATAATTGGTGTCGCTGTGTACGTTAAAGTCCAATCCATCAGCATATAACATTTACCCTGTATCGTCAAGACTGTAGAAGAAAAGAAAATCCCAACGTCAAAATTGTGGGGGTTTTGGGTCATTTTGGAGTCCCAAAAAATTGGAATAAAAAAAGTGATCAAAAAAGTTGCATGTATCCATATGGTACCAATAAATACTAAAACATCAGCCCTAAAAAAAAACCAGGCACTCGGGAACAGTGAATTGCATAAAAACCATACCCCTGCCAAAATGACGCAATTGCATTTTATTTTTTATTTATTTATTTTTAACTCTCCCCACTTATAATTTTATTTGTGTTTCACAGTATGGTAAGTAAGGGTATGTTTACATGGCAAAATTTCGGCACCATTTCGCCGCAGATTTGCACTGTAATATGGGCGACATGCACACAGAAATTACGGTAATCCATAGTTCTCATAGAGAACTATGGATTACGCCTTGTCCCCCCGTGCATACAATATGATCGTATTGTACGCGCGAGGAGATAAGGGAAATTTCAATTATTTGCGGCAAATACTCAACGCGCGTAATGAATGTCAATGCCCCCCCCCTCGCGGGAGTACTTGCGTATTAGCGCGAGCTCCCAAAAAACACGATGTATTGCACCGTGTACTGTACGTGCCGCAATACATCGTGTGAACATACCCTAAATGCCATTATAAAAACAAGGCCTCATACAGCGACAAACAGAAAAAAAAAAAAAGTTATGGCTTTTGCAAGTGGGATGGAAAAAAAAAAATCTGAAAACGGCTGCTTCATGAAGGGGTAAAGAAAAGAAAAAGTATAAAAATCTTTCATTTTAATCTAGCCAATGCTCTCGAAAGAAAATGCTCCCGTGTCTGGATATTGTTATAAGGTACTTGTTATAGCGCCTCCTTGTGTTCATATGAGCCACTCTAAGAATGTCCATACAGAGTGTTCAGTGTTGGGAACGAGAGACTGCTTCTAGTTCAGGGATTCTTGCTGACTGGCAGGTACCAAAGCAAGAGTCACTCCACCGCCTGCATACAACCCAAATTGGTTAGTATTTTGCAGGCCCTGAGCCCATTATATTAGAAAGACAAGGGACTACATGTCTGAAAATTGGCGGCGCCGCAACAGTTTTTTGGCACATTAAATTAGTGTTAAGTCCGATCCTGTCAAAAATCTGGCGTCAATTATACCTTGCATAGTAAACTTAATGCGCCTAAAAAGGCGCATAGTGTATTATTGGTAGTGTCGGCTTTTGCAGACGAAGACATACAGAAAGACCACTGCCACCAATAGTCTCTTAAGATGGGAGAGCTTTCATCCTCAGAAACTCAAGGAAGGGATACCCAAAGGGCAGTATCTCCGGATGAGACGGAACTGCTCAAAAGTGGATGACTTCTACATGCAGTCCGATGACCTTAGGATACGGTTTATAGAGAGGGGATATCCTTCTCCTGTTCTGAGATCTGCATTTCAGCATGCCTTAGTAAGTGATCGAACGTCCCTTCTTAATCCTAACTCTGTAGTTGGGAGAACTAAGGAACAAGGATCTGTTTTGAGGATAATTGGAACCTTTGATAACTGTAGTACTGAGGTGCGGAACATTCTCTGTAAATATTGGGACATCCTGCGTGAGGATAAAGATCTTGGGGGTATACTGCCATCAAAACCACTCATTTCATACAGAAAGGGTAGGTCACTGCGTGATAGACTCGTACGTAGTCACTATGATCCACCAGCGAGGGCACAGTCTTGGCTAGAACGGAAGCCGATTGGAATGTATAGGTGCGGTAAATGCATTTATTGCCCCATGGTTACACAAGCAAAGGAATTTAGAGGGTCCGTAACGGGTCAGTCGTTTATGATCAGGGACTTTTTTAACTGTCTCTCAAAAGGGGTGGTTTATTTATGTACCTGCGCATGTCAAAAACAATATGTGGGCAAGACATTAAGGCCCCTGAAGATCAGGATTGGAGAGCATGTGGGGGACATAAAACATCGGAGAGACACCCCAATAGCTAGGCATATTTGGGATGTACATGAGGGAGACTATGCATGTCTAACGTTCATGGTGATAGAAAAAATCCGGGTGACACCAAGAAAGGGAGACCTGGATAAAAATCTGCTGTGTAAAGAGACAGAATGGACCTACAGACTTAGAACCATGCGACCGGATGGGCTCAATGAAGCCCTGTACTTTGGATGTTTTTTATGATCTGCTATCTAATCATTGTGTTTTCAGGAGCTCACGGTTCTGTATGGCAATCAGGCCATTATTGATCCATTGGGGCATAAATGCCCATTGATCGTATGTATCACACTGTATAAAAATCTGGTATTGAATATTTATTTAAACCCCTGGTATTTTGCTTGGGTAACATTCCCGCTTGATATGTTTTCTCTCGTTATTAATATTTTGATTATATCTATATACTGCTTTGTAGCGATGTGTGTGTGTATATCTGTATTTATATCGAGAACTAGCATGAGAGAGTAGTGAAATGCAAGCATTAATTCACATAGAGATTATCGGGTTTTGTGTGTGTTACCGCGCATGCGCGGAGGACTCGCGAGAATCCCGTTCTGTAGTTCGGGACTCGGCGTCTCTTTCTGCGCATGCGCGAGTGTGTGTGACTTCGTCCGGCGACCGTGATCTATTAGGGCTATCCTGCGCGCAAATGTTGCTGCGGGATACTAGTCCGGGAAGTAACACCACCGTAAGTACAGGATTACTCTTTGTCTAGGCTGACGTTTTGTGACGGTATATGTGTTCTGTGCCGTCTCTAACCGGATGTGGGACTAACCTGTCTGACCACTTCCGGTTAGGGTTTGTATTTAGATGGCGGGAATATAGGTTGCTCTGAGCATCAACCAATGGGGGCACCTCTGTCAGTATCCTTGGACACCGCTCTGACTATTACCCATTGATGTGAATGGAACGGACCCCTGATGAACCCTTTAACAAACTGGGGGAAACGCGTCGGGTTAATGGATTGGACCGATCGCATGGACTAAGGGTAGTATCTATTTAGGCTATGAACACAGATATGTTTTCTATATCTTCCTTATCTGTAAGGACATGCCTTATAGAGAATCGGTCCAGTGGAGATCTATCAATGAGGTCATAAGTATTGTTTGAACCTATGCAGGTGATTTGTTGATTGGCTTTTTCTTTGTTGGAGATAAAGGTATTGTTGGACCCACATATGAGATATCTAAAAGGTAGGGTCTAATAGGGCTAGCCATCAAGGGTGGGACCGTCCTTTTCGGGGCGATTTTCCCACCTGTCATAAGGATTTAACAGGGACTTTATGCAGATTGGTACAGATTGTGTACTTTTCCTTATTATAGGATATTTCTAACTAGGCCCCATTTATGGATTTACCTGCAAGGTGATTAGTGTGTATGTAATTGAAGGTGTTCAAATAGCGTAGTGCTTTTTTAACGGTAATTAATAAAAGTTAGATTTTAGAAAGGAGGTCTTTTTTTCTGTGATTTTTGAGATTGTCAATAGGACCCCTAGATATCCTGGTTTTTTTCAGTGATTTTCTTTTAGTGTATGTAATGTGCCTATCGAGGTGCATTGCATATCATTACTATGTAATGCTCCTCAATAGGTGCATTCCATTATGAAGGCGCACAGCGTATCATTACTTCTATATGTAACGCACCTTTTTAGGCGTAGTACAATGTGTTGTGCCCGGTGTATAAAGCACCTAGTTTTGGTTTAATTGAAATAGAGAATATGGCTTCAAAAGTGTTTTTTGCGCAAAATAGACCAAAAAAACGGCAACGGCGTGTTAGGACATGGCGCCAAAGGTTTTCTGCACTCTCTTCCCACCAGTCTATTTCAGCATTTGTATATAAAAAAATACTGGTCAAGCATCACAGGATCCAGCAGCTCCAGGCCTATACTGCCCTCTCTGGCATCAAACGCTGGATGGCCTGATCACACACATCAATACATAGCACCAGTCATCTTAGAAAAAAATAAAAAATACACAATGGCACAACCTCTTAATTGAAGTTGTAGCGTGCAAGAAAGGAAACTATGAGCGACATATCCCAATACACAAGCGCCGCTTTTTTTGGTCTATTTTGTGGCAAAAATACTTTTGACGCCATATTCTCTATGTAAATTAACTGTAATATACCAAAACTAGGCACATTACATGCCGGGCACTATACATTGCACTGCACCTAAAAAAGCGCATTACATATAATAGCGCCTGCATAATGCAATGTGCATATCGAGGCGCACTGCATACACTAATAATGATACGTTATGTGCCTCCGTTACGCATACACTACCAATGATATGTTATGTGCCGCGATTTATTTGCACAATGCGCCTTTTTAGGTGCTTTAAGTTTACTATGCAAGGTATAACGAACGCCAAAGGATCGGACTTTACACTGATTTAATGCTCCTAAAAACTGCCGCGTAGCGCCACCAATTTTCAGACATGTCGCCCTATATGTTCAAGTAGTGCACCTAAAATTTATGCTAAATCGTGACCAGAGTAAGTTCTAACAATTAAGTCGCATTCAATAAACTAATTCTGCTTAGAAATGCTGTGTCGACATAAACCTATATACACAATCACTAAAAGTTAGGGATATTTGATATCTCGTTGAAATTTCAGGATGAACATAAAATTTCTTGATTCTTTTTTTTTTTTTAAATGAACTAAATGAGACCAACCCTTAACTCTAGTATGCACATGTTCAACTATTCAATGTTTCAGTATTTTTTGCACACCTTGCTGATCTCTAACAAGGAGCTTAAAGGGGTTTTGCCACGATGTAATGTTGACGTGGGATCCTCCAAAATGGGTATTTAATCACTTTTCTAAATATATGTGACTACAAAAAGTCTGTGAGAGCTACAGCCTGACTTACCTGCCCTTAGTTACTTAAAGGTTTGCATTAGACAGGACCAGCAGCTGATCTGGCCACGCTTGCATGTTTGCACTTCTTATCTGATGACAGGGAACATGAAGGAGCTGCCAAGGGATTGTGGAGGGAAAAAAAGTTTGGGGTCTTTTGTATAGAGAATCCACTGGTTCTAATGTTTTGAGTAAGCACTGCAAAACGCTCCGTGCCTCCCTGTTACGGGCCCCCCCCCCCCCTCCCTCTCCCCCGGGGAGGCTGCTGTGCTTTGTTTATAGTCTGTCCTGTGCAGATTAAGAGGTAATGAACTCACTTCGTGGCAAAACCCCTTTAATGGCAAAATTCACAACAGGTGTTTGATCCCTCAACCACCCAATAAATTTAGGGGATCAATTTGAATTCGGATTTAAACAGTCCTCCTCATCATGGTGTTCACATTTTGACATCATGAGACCAAGACAACATCCTATAATTGATCAGCAGTATGTCGGCATTGCGAGGCTTCAAGCAAGACGGAAGTGGCCACTGAGCTTAGAGTGTTACAGAATGTCATCAGCAAGTTGCAACATCAGGTCATGGTTCTCATGAGGTCAAAATGTGAACAGCATGATGAGGAGGACTGTTTAATCCCAATTCAAGTTGATCCCCTAATTTATTGGATGATTCAGGGATCAAGCACCGGTTGTGAATTTTGCCTTTAAGCTCCTTGTTAGAGATCAGCAAGTTTCGCAAAAAATACTGAAACATTGAATAGTTGGTACTACAGTTAAGAAATGGTCTCATTTAGTTCATTTGAAAAAATGTTCACGAAACAATGTACCTCCTGAAATGTCAGCCAAATATCCCTAACTTTGAGAGTATTGCATGTATACATTCATACATACAGTGTGTAAATATATCATCTTCGGGTGTGTTCACACGGTGTATTGTGGTGTGCTCAGGTACACGCTGCAACACACCTTCTGCCTCCTATACTATTTATCGGTGCATAAGCACCTGAAAGTAGTGACAGATCACTTCTTTTTACAGACAGATCGAGAAATATGATCATATTTCTCGATCGTAAAATCATTGTTGTCTAAATGATGGAACTGTACATGATTTTACCGTATTTAGAGGGAATTCAGCGCAATTACACTTAGGTCATGTTCACACAGCTTAAAATGGGCAGTATTTCAGTCCGTAATTACGCGCTGGAGTGTGCAAATTACGGGCTGAAAACGGCCAATTCATTACGGTAATCCACAATTCTCCTAGAGAACTATGGATTACGTCTCCTCTAACTGCTCGGCGAATCCGCCGCGAGGGGAGATAAGTGACATGTGAATGACCAGCGGCGTATACGCGCCACTAGTAATGACTGTCTATGGGCCGGCAAGGTGCCCGACCCCCGCTACCTCCCCCGCTCCCGCCCCCGGCCACACGGCGTAACTGCGGGGCGTAATTACGCCCCGCAGTTAACCCGTGTGAACATAGCCATAGCGCGTCGGGGTGGCAGGTACAACCTACATTAACTTTGTTAAGCAATTTGACCACTATACTGTACCTATTATGATCTAAAAGAATTATTCATTGGGATGTTTGTTCCCTTATACTATACCACTACACATAGATGTAGTATACCATCACGCATGGTCTCTGTGGAAGGTATCAGAGACATAACTTATATGATGTAAACTCTGCTACTATATCTATGTGCACGGTGTTTAATTAATTTGACTTATAGTTCTGATTATTGTATGACACCTTAGGCACGGTATATTTGGTCTTATACCATTATATATATTCATGAGGATTTGTACCTTGCCGATTACTGTCTGATCTTTCAATAAACACTAATTTTTGTAACTATGTATTTTAACTAGTATGAATAAAGTAACTTTGATATTTTATCCTACACTCTCTGGTTCTTTTTTGGATTAGTCAATGCTTATTTGGAGAGGGGATTTATCATGATAAGGGGTCGATACTTAATCTGGCCCTATTCTAAGAGCTTCTCTGGAATAAATTATATTTGGATACTAACTTGGGTTGGGTGCAAAGCGGTGACCACAGGGGCAACATCTCTAACAATGTTGGGGTATAAAGGAATTGCCTCAGCCACAGTCAGGTCTGATGAATAGTTGAACTCTTCTACTTCTTTGAAAACAGGTGAAAAATTTAGCTGAAATCTGTTTGCCATGGGGGCGGAATCTTTTCCCCTGGGGCTGCGCTTTTCCTGCTCCATGTCATCAATTACACTCCCATGTAAATGGGGCTGAAGATATGGGAGCAGTAGCACTGGTAAGACCCAATTCCTCTTGTTCTTTACACTGCATCGAACTAACTGGACCAACTTCTTATATATTTTGGGAGTCAGTCCATTTTATGACGACTCCGACTCCTGCAAAATAGCCACCGACTCCGACTCCACAGCCCTGCTTTCAGACTCCATATCTCACCATCCACTACAACTTTGAGGCTACTGTAATTTTATATACAGTCTTCTTACCTATCTTATACATAAATTTGACTTGCAAGTATTTAACATCTGCTTAGTTCTGCAGATTCTTTCCTGTAACTGCATTGTTATTGTTTTGCTCCAAAAATCAAAGTGCTAATTTTTATTATTTTGTTAGTATTTGGGAAATTCACCTTTGGTTTTCAGCTCTGCCGGAATCCTCCTGGGATCTGAATCAGATTAAAGCACATCTTGATCAAAATCTGATCCTGGTTCTCTTCTACACATTCCTAATGTTGGTGCAGACTGGACTTGGATACAAATACAGATTTTTCTTCAACTCTACCCACAAGTGTTCAAAAGATCAAAAAATTGTTACCCTTTTGCTTGTCAGTGTCTGTTCTACCTAAATAGCTTGAGAATGGTATCATAAGGTGATAAACAGCCTGATGTTACCACTTTATTACAGTAAAGTTATCACTTAAACATGCGCCATGTATGAGGGAGTCGGAGGTTTGGGAAATTGAGGAGTCGGAGTCGGGGCTTTGGCTTGCCGACTCCACAGCCCTGGACAAAACCCCAGCTGCCAATGGCCATATGCGTTTTCCAGAGAAACACTGATGTGTAGTGCGGGTATTGGCAGCCACAACTTCATCTCCGTAATACTGCCGCACTGTGGAAGTCGGGTGTGATTTTGCCCACAGGTGATCTGCTCTGCCCCAAATGCAGCTCTGAGACCCAACTTTATAATACATGAGCCTAAAAATAATTAACACGGAGCATGAGGATGGTCATCTGCTCAGGTAGCTGTGCCCTAATAATCAGCAGCCAAAAGTTAGCAACTTGGAGCTTGCTTT
The DNA here is from genome assembly GCA_025379985.1 of Phyllomedusa bahiana. Lineage (NCBI taxonomy): Eukaryota > Metazoa > Chordata > Amphibia > Anura > Hylidae > Phyllomedusa > Phyllomedusa bahiana. Next base: position 455,775 of record JAODAL010000045.1, read on the forward strand.
ATGTAATCTAGTAGCAACTCACTGTTTGACAGTTCAGTATTAAACATGGTGCAGTAGGATCCCACATGGACAAGATAACTGAGCAACTGGAAGAGAGCTTTCTGGCCTTTGCTGATCCTTAACAGTCAATAGAGCCTTCCGCATGGATTCCAGGAATATGCCCTATTACTGCAGGTTAATTAGACAGATCAGGCATGGTGCTCTTGTACAGTCTATGTAGTTGGTTGTCTGCTCTCTTTAAAAGGGGTGCTCCCACAATACACTTTGATGGGATTTGGATAGGATTTTCCTTCAAAGTGTCATAGGCTTGGATTCCCCCACAGGGACCCACACCTATCTAGGGGTCAGGCCCTTCACATTGACATGCACATATTCTGTCCAAAAACCAGACGGAAGAATGTGCATGCACAGTGATTTGCGGGCGGCCGGCGGTGTGAAAAACCGCCGGGCGGAGAACCCGTGCAATGGAGACTGCTGCACGGGTTTTCCAGAGAATTGTAAACAGTCTGAAAAACCGACCAAAAACCCGTGCCATGGGGAAATATACTTACGGTCTGAAAATGACAATGCATTACAATATTCAACCATGTGCGCTCTATTGTACAGTACACCAAATAGGGAAGGCACCCAAGTAGCACATGTGGCCTTTAGTCCGCAGGTTGTCCTAAACTGTAATAAACAACATTTTTGGTGACCACTAATGGCAGCTAAAGAATTTCCTATACAATCTCTTTGGCAGCTCATGAGTGTCGCTCCGTTACCATCACAGTGTCAAAAGTTGCAGAATATCATGTGGTCACTCATGACAGTGCTGCACTATTGTCAGATTCCACAGCCACCTCAAGTTGTAGTTTGGGGTCCTCAATTTATGAAGCAATGCAAAGCACACAAACTGGCAAATGACCAGAGATCTGCCTTTTATAAAAAGGCTTTACAAACCCAATGATCAGCTCCGAGGGATTAACTCCCCTCAAACTGCATCACAGTCAGCCATAAAGTCCAAGCTGCCTAATATACAGACCGAAGAATAAAAAACTAAAACTAAAAATTACAGCTGCAGTGCAAATGAAAATGAGTATACATCTCAAGGGACACAGACTGTTTTTGGAGAACAAAAGTTTTATGTGCTGTCTTGCAATTAATGTGGTAACAGGACAATATTTTTACTGGGACATTGCATCTTGAAACCACACTCGCCAAGCACAAGCAGCTCTCTATTTTGGGCAGAGACTTTTGGGGGCCCATTCCCCACAAGTGCAGGCCCCACAGGGCAGGACCCTCACCTACCGGGGTATGTTCAGATGGCTTTACTCCGCTGCACTTACTACGCATGCTCTTTGCTTGCCAGAACGACTTCCCACAACGCTCCCATTGACTTTCACTTAAAGAGGTTGTCTCACTACAAGGATTGTTTTTTTTAAGTTAAAGATCTTGCAAAAACAAGTCACTTTGCAATATATGTCCATTAACCTCCTTTGACCTCTCCCAGTGGACCTCTGGAGCCACTCATAAAGATGGACACACGCTGGACCTCATCTTCACCCGCCTCTGCCACCTATCTGACTTCTCAAACTCCCCCCACCCCAAATCGGACTACAACCTGCTTACCTTCTCCATCATCTCCACCCCACCTGCTCCTCCTGTCTCATACCCAGTACGACCCGCAGGAACCTACAAAGCCTCAACCGTCTCACACTCTCTGACTCTCTTGCACCTCTTTCTACTATCTCATTTAATGACCGAGACGTAGCCACCACTTTCTACAACCATACAATCATCACCGCCCTTGACTCGGTCGCTCCTCTCACACACAACAGAACCCGCAAAATCAACAGACAACCCTGGCACACAGACTCCACCAAACAGCTGAGGCGAGCTTCCAGAATTGCAGAACGCCGCTGGAAGAAAACTCACTCCACTGATGACTTTGCCTTATACAAACAATCACTGCAGACATTTAAATCTGCACTCACCTCAGCCAAACAGGACTATTTCACCACTCTCATATCCTCCCTGTCTCACAACCCCAGACAATTATTCAAAACCTTCAACTCTCTTCTCCGTCCACCAACACCTCCTCCCCCATCCCTCCTTTCAGCAGACAACTTTGCCACTCACTTCCTTCAGAAGATCAACCACATCAGAGACAGCTTCAGCCCGCAGTTCCCACCACCATCCTCTACCCTTGCAAACTGCTCTTCTGCCTTAACTTGCTTCCCCACGGTCACTCATGACAAGCTCTCCTCTTTACTGTCCAAATCCAACCTCACTACCATCCCTCATCCCAGACCTCAGTGCTTCTATCATCCCAGCCCTCACCCATCTCTTCAACCTATCACTAACCTCTGGCCTCTTCCCTTCCGCCTTTAAACATGCGACTATCACTCCAATCCTTCAAAAAACAACCCTTGACCCTCCCTCTCTGTCCAACTATCCCCCATCTCACTGCTCCCTTTTGCTTCCAAACTCCTCGAGCAGCACGTCTATCTTCAGCTGTCCTCCCACCTCTCCTCCAACTCTCTTCTTCACTACAATCTGGTTTCCAACCCCACCACTCTACCGAAACCGCCCTAACCAAAGTCACTAATGACCTAGTAACTGCTAAAGCCTCACGCCACTACTCTGTGCTACTCCTCTTAGACCTGTCCTCTGCCTTTGACACTGTCGACCAGTCCCTCCTGCTACAAATCCTCTCCTCCCTCAGCATCACGGACTTGGCTCTTTCCTGGATCTCCTCGTACCTCACTGATCGGACTTTCAGCGTCTCTCATTCTCGCTCCACCTCCTCCCCCCCGGCCTCTCTCTGTTGGTGTCCCCCAGGGTCAGTCCTGGGTCCTTTACTCTTCTCTCTTTACACTCTTGGCCTCGTCAGCTCATAGCATCACACGGCTTTCATTACCACCTGTATGCTGACGATACCCAACTCTACATCTCCAGCCCAGATGTCACCTCTCTTCTCTCCCGGATCCCTGACTGTCTGTCCTCCATTTCCTCCTTCTCATCACGTCTCCTAAAACTAAATGTGGAGAAAACAGAACTCATCATCCTTCCACCGTCCAACTCTACCCCTCCCCCTGATCTCTCTATTACAGTCAACAGCTCTACACTCTCACCGGTCCCGCAAGTCCGCTGCCTTGGGGTAATCCTAGACTCTGCTCTATCTTTCAAACCGCACATCCAAACCCTCACCTCAGCCTGCCGCCTCCACCTGAAAAACATCTCTCGCATCCGCTCGTTCCTCAACTATGACACCCCAAAAATGCTGGTCCATGCCCTTGTCATCTCCCGCCTAGACTACTGCAACATCCTTCTCTGTGGCCTCCCAGCTAGCACCCTTGCTCCCCTCCAATCCATCCTTAAACTCTGCTGCCCGTCTTATCCACCTCTCTCTCGCTATTCCTCTGCCTCTCCCCTCTGCCAATCCCTTCACTGGCTTCCCATTGCCCAGCGAATTCATTTCAAGCTACTAACCATGACCTGCAAGGCTCTTCATGACCTCTCCTCTCCATACATCTCTGCCCCAATTTCCAAATATCTCCCCTCACACAATCTCCGCTCCTCAAAGGATCTTCTTCTCTGCTCTCCTCTTGTCAGCTCCTCAACCATCTCCAAGACTTCTCCCATGCTTCCCCCACACTCTGGAACTCACTGCCCCAACACATCAGACTCTCCCCCTCTCTCACCAACTTCAAAAGTAACCTGAAAACCCATCTCTTCAGGCTTGCCTATAACCTTCACTAATCTTGTTGTCACTACATCCTCCACAAACATGTCTGCCCCTCACCTCCTGTCTCTTTCCCCCTCCTTGTAGATTGTAAGCCCTTGCGGGTAGGGTCCTCTCTCCCTCTGTCCTACCAATGGTCATTAATCACTTATCACTGTACTTGTTTGACTTATGTTATGTATGTAACCCCCCTCGAATGTACAGCGCCCTGGAATCAATGGTGCTTTAAAATAAATAATAATACTAATAATAATAACCGTGTCCTACCTATTCCTAGATATCAGCTCTTGTATGGGCTGCATCAGCTCCCCAAGTCACTATAGCTACAGACCTGTTTGAGCTATCCCCATAGGCTGCCAGCACTGGTTTCTTATAGCTACAGACCTGGCTTCTACTGCAAACAGTAAACACGCCCCTGAATTCAAAATGAAACCAAGAAAACAGGACTGAGGTGAGATGAATCAATGTAATGAGACAACCCCTTTAAAGAAGTGACGTGTCACTTCTTTTTACCGGCACACAGTATGCACCGAGGAACACATCTGAAAATCACAGCACTCAATGATTGCTATGATTTTACTGTATTTGCGGGACTTACTTTGGCCGTATTGCAGCACAGCTACGCCGTGAAGTATGCCCTGCAAATATGCCGAGTGAACATACCCTTACAATTTGATGGCCTATTCCTTCGATAAGCCATCAAAGTGCATAATGGGAACACCCCTTTAACGACACAAAAGTAAAAAAAAAAATAAAAAAAAATTGCTAAAAAAGGATGGTAAACCTGATGAGCAATGTAGATGATATGAGCACTACAATGGAGATTGCTATGCTCTACAAAACAACCTCTAAAATGAGTAAATTGGCTTATTAATTTAATGTTGCTACCAGGGGAGCAATTACATAAAATCAAGACCAAAAACCCTTAAAACATGATGTTCAGAATTAGGTCATTGAAATATTGCAGCAAAAAACCCCCCACAATTTTAGCAGGCGACATGTGAAGCGTAGGTGTGTGCATTGATTACAACAGGCAAGGTGAGGCGATGAGAAGTCACAGACATGAAGCAGACACACATCTACCATGGAAGGCTGAGAGATCTTAGAAGTGTCCTTTGGAGGAGGAGGACACTCCAGCGTCTGCACTGGAAATAGCAAGCACCCGGCGGCGTCCAGCAAGGACCTTTGCGCTGTCCATGGTTCTAACACAAGCTTATCAGACAGACCTTGTGTCCGCTAGAAATCCCACACTTACAGCACCAAGTCACATACGACACACAGCACAACGTCTAGCCTCTTACCGTGCAGAGCGCGCTACAGTTTTCTCCATTCTCACTCACAGTGTTGACTGGATTTACTAGAGAATCAGTGCTACTAGGCCTAATCCCATTTTCCAGGGGGCAGACTGGCATTTCCTGCTGATCTGTTGGCACGGAAACACATTTAATACCCTGAAGCTTAGTCCTAGACAGTTTGGTGACGGAGACGTCCGAGCTTGTAGAATCAGCAGAAATCATTTCTATCTGCTTGTGAACACAGTTCTGGACATCGCCAGGGGTGAGTGTCAGCTCCATGGGCGAGTCTTTAGTGGGAAGCATTGCAGCCTTCACATCCACATCCATCAGCTCCATTGGCGGAGCACAGTTTTGCACCTGTACCTCAGGAGGCTCAGCGTCTGATGGTACCTCACAAGATGAGAACATTACTAGGGGCACCACGCGGTTAGTCAATTCCTTAGCAGCAGTGGCGTCACACTCCTGACTTTGGACAGCACCAGCCAATAACGGGCTGTGCATGAAACTGCACCGTGCCACAGCTTCTAAAACCCATGTCTCCTCTGACCCCTCGCTGGCTCCCTGCATGATGCCGTGCTGCCCATCGGTGCTCATACAGAGCATCATGCACTTGGGATTTCATTGACAGCCAGCCATACAGGAAAACCGATGAAAGAAAATAAATCATTAGGTAAAGATCTCTTGAATGAAGAGAGTCCCAATTTGGCTCCGGCAGGTAACCATTGCATATTCATGAGCGAGTCGGCAGCCTGTGTGTCACAGACGACCGGGCAGGAGCAGCAAAATGCAGGGCTGCTCCGCAGGACACATCTCAGTCGCAGGCAGTCCTCAGAGAAGGAGAATATCCAGCAGCATGACAGTACAGATCAGAAGCCCACGTCTCCCAGCTTCAAGGCGCTCTCCATTTTGCTCGTATCTAGGGCCTACTGCTGGTCAGGAGTGATCCGTGGCAGACACAGGGAGCTCTGATTAAAGTTAGCTACATTCTACCTCTGCTAGCTTTTCTAGTCATCAATATTAATAGAGGAGTAAAACCTACCAGATTTGTATAGCAAGCACTGGGCGACCAATGAAGAGGGAGACAGATGGTTGCCATGGAAACTGAGCAGGAATGGAGTGTTTGCTGCCTAATGATGAAAGGATAGGGTGCTGCTACACACGGCTCTGACATGAACCCCAACCAGCTCTGTCCCCACACGAGAACAGTAAACAATGTCTTCAGGAGAAGAAGATCTTCTCCACATAGAGGTCAATAAAAGCTGCCCGGCAAAACAAAGAAGCCGAGCACAGCATGTAGCCTCCATGAGCAGACACCCTGCAGCAGACGAGCAAGCATCTCAATGCCAGGGATGCCTCCTGCATAATAAAGCCAAGGTAAAAGCGGCGCACTGACAGGAGCGTCCACGTACGTGACCGTGTACATGACGACACCTGCTACATTCTGCCGTGTCAAATTTCTGCAATGTTACTGTACCAGTTAGATGCGCCCTGTGTACTTTCTGCACACATGTACTGTACCTGTTATATGCACATGTGAAATATATACTGCACTGATCGCTAATTTCGCACGTGTGTACATATATCACATGTATTCTAATGCTGCACAATTTACTTATACGCACTCTATCTGTATATGTGCACAGTGTACTTATACTGCACATGTATTGCTATTGCGCACATGTTATATACTGCCATGAAACTGCCTTTTATGCGCACATGTGTACTAATACTGCACATGTATCTGCTATATGCGCACTTTTGTATAATACTGCACATGTATCGCTATATGCTGCACATGTGTACTAATACGCAATTACTCAAAACTGGGACATTGTACTAAAAACGCACATGTATCTGCTATATGCTGCACCTGAATCTGCTATATGCTGCACATGTGTACTATATACTGCACATGTATCTGCTATATGCTGCACATGTGTACTATATACTGCACATGTATCTGATATATGCTGCACATGTGTACTAAATTTTCGGCACTTTACTGCTATATGCTCAGCCGAGCAAGCATCTCAATGCCAGGGATGCCTCCTGCATAATAAAGCGGCGCACTGACAGGAGCGTCCACGTACGTGACCGTGTACATGACACCTGCTACATTCTGCACATGTGTACTATATACTGCACATGTGTACTATATACTGCACACATGTACTGTACCTGCTATATGCTGCACATGTGTACTATATACTGCACATGTATCTGCTATATGCTGCACATGTGTACTATATACTGCACATGTATCTGCTATATGCTGCACATGTGTACTATATACTGCACATGTATCTGCTATATGCTGCACATGTGTACTATATACTGCACCTGTATTGTACATGCCATACGCTGCATGTGTGTACGGTACCAGTTAGATGCTGCACTATATACTGCACATGTATTCCACCTGCTATAAGCTGCACGTGCGTAATGTACCTGTTATATGCTGCACATGAGTACTATATACTGCACGTGTATTGTACCTGCTATACACTGCACATGTGTACTGTACCTGTCATATGCTGCACATTTGTACTGTGCCTGTTATATGCTGCATATGTTTACTATATAATGCATGTGTGTATTGCACCAACTATACACTGCACGTGTGTACTTTACCTGTTATATGCTGCACATGTGTACTATATACTGCACGTGTATGTACCTTCTATACGCTGCACATGTGTACTATATACTGCACGTGTACGTACCTGCTATACGCTGCACATGTGTACTATACCAGTTATATGCTGTACTTGCGTATTGTACCTGCTATAAGCTGCATGTGTGTACTGTACTTGTTATATGCTGCACATGAGTACTATAATGTACATGTGTACTATACTTGTCATATGGTGCACATGTGCATTGAACTTGCTATACACTGCTCGTGTGTACTGTACCTGTCATATGCTGCACATTTGTACTATATATTGCACATGTGTACTGCATCTGTTATATGCTGCACGTGTGTACTAAATACTGTACATGTGTATTGTACCTGCTATACACTGCACGTGTGTACTGTACCTGTCATGCTGCACATTTGTACTATATTGCACATGTGTACTGTACCTGTTATATGCTGCATGTGTACTATATACTGCACGTGTATATTGCACCAACTATACACTGCACGTGTGTACTATACCTGTTATATGCTGCACGTGTATTGTACCTGCTATACGCCGCACAAGTATACTACATGCTGCACATGTGTACTAGATAGTGCAGGTGTACTATACCTGCTACATACTGCACTATACCTGCCATACGCTATACATGTGTAGTATACCTGCCATTCCCGCTATACACTGTTTACAATACACCATACATGTACTATACCTGTGTTCTCTGTTGCCCATAGCAACACTGCTCTGTAAAAATGAAAGCTGTGCTATGGGCAACAAAGTCTTAAAATACACTATTCATTCTTCATCAGACCACACACAAATATCATGTGTATACTAGGAATGTGGCCCTTTCTATAAATAGATGAAAGATTATAGGTACATCCCTATACATTATATACACATCGCTATTCATTCTTCATTATAGACTGCACACATACAAATACTACATGTGTTTAGGAATAAGGGAATAGAAATTCAGCTCCAAACTTATTAGAAGTCTAAAGAGAATTGTACATAGCATAGAACCAAGATACCAGACATATAAACTATTACTATACATAGAAGGGCTTGTTCACATGGAGTTTACACTCCGTGTTACAAGCACTTTTAGGATCATTCTTGGGGTCTTCTCTGTCGGTCCCCAAGACGGCTCTAACAATTAGCAGTGAGATTCTCACTGCTGTCTATGCTGAACACGGAGCGGCGTTCAGATGAGGGATCGCCGCTGCGTGTTTCAATAGCGCAGCTCAGCTCCGTCTTTAAAAGAATTGCATGTCAATGTGAACGCCGCTGGGTGTTCAGCATAGACAGCAGTGAGAATCTCACTGCTAATTGTTAGATCCGTCTTGGGGACCGACAGAGAAGACCCCAAGAATGATCCTAAAAGTGCTTGTAACACGGAGTGAAAACTCCATGTGAACAAGCCCTAATACTCGCCATATAGGGACACTGCTATAGACTGAGCATATCCTGATCCTTTGAAAACCGTGCATTAGAGCACGTTGCTGTGACAGAAGGAATCACAGTATTATAATGCTATATTCACATGGTATGGTTCTGCTGAGGTAAAAAAAAATTGCATCAAAGTTTAGTAATGTATGCTTGTAGAATTGCAAAACTATGGAAAATCACAATAAAACATTTTTATTGGATGTAGTTCTGGTGTGATTTTTATCACATTGTATGTATTCTAATGAGAAGAAACTTTACCATCTAACAATGAGCTGACCATTTCTGACAATCCATTGCTTTCATTTAAAAGGGGACAGCACGTAGTGTCAGCCCTCTTTTCCAGCTGTCCCCCATTCTGAAATCCCAAGTTTTGGGGCCATTTCCCCCCAACCCCGCCCCTGACATTTTTTCACAGCTTCTCCTATTAAAGTAATAGGTTTTTATTAAGGGTGGGCGGGGTACCTCAGGTGGGAAAGGGTATGAAAATAACTGACTCTTTGAATGACTTCTGGCTGAAAACGCAAAATTTGAGCATTAAAACACGAAAACTCCCAATCTTACAGAAAAGGGGACACAGCTGGAAACAGCGGGTTGCACTAGCTTGTGCTGTCCTCACAGGGGGGAACCATTACAGTTCTCTTTAAATCACGTTGCGGGGGGAGGTGCTGCCAGGAGGTCCAAAAATATCCAGTGCATGCCATGGCTCAATGAGCAGGCACCCCTTAGAATTATTGGGTCTTCACGGATATCACTGTGGCCTTAAAGGGGTTGTATCATTACATAAAATGGTCTTCAGAATAAGGGGACAGTGAAAACAAGCAACTTTGCAATTGGATGCGATTAGCAAAGCTGCCTTGTTTTCACAGGATCCCTTATCTTCTGTTTCTGTAAACACAGTTCCCCAGTGCCGGTCGGATTCCTCCTCCTTTCATGTCATTGGCTGCCGGCTCTACTAATTTACATTCTGTCTGGCTCCAGGTCGTATTCACGGAGCGAGCATTTCTGCCTTTCTCACTCAGAATAAGGGACCGGCACAATTTCACTCTGCACAGCCAGCAGAAACACAGAGGCACTTCACCTTATTCTACAATCTGAAAACAGCAGAATTGTGTGTCGGAGCCTAATGCAAACATAGAAGGAGCATTAGCCTGCCTCTCTCAAAGTAAGGGACCGACAGCAATTTCACTCTTCACAGCCAGAAGAAACACAATAATACTGCAGGGCTTCTACAATCAGAAAACAGCAGAATTTTGCCTCGATGCCTAAATGCTCCTGCGTGTCAACATCGAATGTAGCTCTGTGCTGGTCTGGAGGAATTAATAGAAGTTTTGATTCTACCTCCAGCTTTGAGATGAGTAGAGATCAGTGCTCTGAGTTCATAGAAGAATGTCTAGACTGAATGCAAGCCTGTGGTATGTAAACATACTTACAAAATAAGGCTGCATTGGGAGAGAAACGACACAGTGATATGTGGACTCGGGGGAGGGACGGGGTTCGGAGACTCAGGAGCAAGCATGAACAGTGAAGGAGGGGGATGATGTCATCCCCCTTCAGTTAAGAAACACCCAACTGGGAGGGGAAGAAATGCCCCTGGATTTGTAGAGCTGAGAGTACAATGAAACACTAACAGAAGAAGCGATACATCCCCTTTAATTCCAAAGGGCTTTTCTCATAAACACTCACAAATAATATCTTCATTATTCCATTCTTATTTCTCAATTTATGTCGTTAAAATTCCGCCAACACTACATACGATGGAGTGTATACAAATTCAACTCTTAAAGGTGTTGTCTCACTACAAGGATTGCTTTTTATGTTCAAGATCTTGCAAAAACAAGTCACTTTGCAATGTGTGTCCATTAACAGTGTCCTACCTATTCTAAGATATCCCCTCTTGTATGGGCTGCATCAGCTCCTCAGGTTACTATAGCTACAGACCTGTTTGGTCTCTCCTGATAGGCTGCCAGCACTGGTCGCTATAGCTAAAGACCTGGCTTCTACTGCAGCCTGGTGGAAGCCAGTAAACATGACCCTGAATTCAAAGTGAAACCAAGAAAACAGGAGTAGTGAGACAACCCCTTTAAGTAAACTGTTAAAGAGTCAATAAAAGATTTAACTTGCAGTTTTCCTCTGGGCTTTGGAGTGTGTGCAGCTTTCTACTCCGTTTCGAGGTCCTTCCCTTTCTTTAGTCATAGCTAAGCTTAATTCCACTGGGGTCATGAGGTAAATTGGACATGTACAAGAATGACATCAAATCTAACGTAGACCACACAAGCTAAGCAGGGGATCAGTTGAGGCAGGCAATCTCTGTCATTCATAATACATACTGGATACACTTCACAAAATGTATTACCATACATGTTCATATGTACCGGGTTACCACAATATACTATAGTAGAAATTTATGCATCACTCACAAATCCACAATCACCACAGAAACCGCTCCACCGGCGGGCCCCCCGAAACCGCTCCACCGGCGGGCCCCGAGAAACCGCTCCACCGGGGGAAAAGGGGGGCCCCCGGGGGAGAAACGCTCCACCGGGGGAAAGGGCCCCAAGAAAACCGCTCCACCGGAGCGGCGGCCCAAGAAACCCCCGGCCCCAACCGTAGGAGCCCAAAGAAACCGCTCCACCGGAGGGCCCCAAGAAACCGCTCCACCGGAGGGCCCCAAGAAACCGCTTCACCGGAGGGCCCCAAGAAACCGCTCCACCGGTGGGTCCCGACACTGTAATCCTGTTTACTGTGAAGAACCTTTTTTCTTTTTTTTTTTTTTTAATTAAAAACACACTAAGCCGCTTGCTTAGAAAAAACACACAGACAATACCCAGCTCTCCATAATTAAACAGCACTTTATTATAAATTAGCCAATTATCCTGCAGGGGGTGCTCAGCACACAGCAGTAAAAACCACACAATCCTTTGTGGCATGCATACCTAATCTACCGGTAATCTGAAAAAGGCATCTTATGTGTGGACACTAAGAAATGTAGCATGTCTCCATGAAGTATATCTCCAGGCAACACACCTGCAAGAAGAAGATGAAAGCAAATCTAGTTTTGCGATAAAAATTATTTTTACCATTTGGATATTTTCAATATCGCATTCTTTTAAATTGGCCTTACACCAGCAGGATGAGAGTCACAGCATCAGCCAGACCACTGCCGTCATTATAAAGTGAATGCCCTACCATTACATATCGTCAAGAGTCAACATCACATAAGAGAAATATTATTGCAACAGCTCATAAGATGTTTCATCACTTGGAGTCTACGACCTCTGGATTGTTACTCTGTGGGGACTGTCTAAGCAGATGTGCAGCTCAGCATTCCCCGTATTTTCAGCCAGAGATGTGACTTCATTATCAACCAGAACAACTGTATGATTATATTTCCTGACTGTCGACCATTTATTGCTGATCTTGAATTAAAATGGCCAACTGTCTAAAAATGTATTTGCCACGTTGGATTTTATTGGCCAGTAACAGACTATGTAAGAATGACCAAAAGTACTGTCAGATACCATATCTTATGGTCACGCTATGGCTGGCTTTAACTTCTTAACGACCGCGCACCGTCTTTTGACGTTGAGCATTTCAGGTCGTTTGTTTGCAGCGACGTCTTTTGACGTCGCTGCAGACATCGGAGTTTGCAGGTCCGGGCGCCGCAGCTGCGCTTTTGGGGCTGTACTACACAGCCCTGATCCCAGAGCATCCCCTGCGAGCACCGGGGAGCGCCGGAAACGTCCGCTTCCCGGTGCTTTAACCCTTTGATTGCGGTGGATCGTCACCGCAGCGCAATCAAAGGGTTCCCTTGCTCTGTCGGGTGAACGGAACACCCGGTGACCCGACAGAGCCCGGAGAACGGCTGCACAGTCAGCCCTGGGAACCTAGAGTAGCCCCAGAGCTGTCTGTGTAACAAGCCAGTGACCAGGGCACACTGTGTACTGTTCTGATCACTGCCTGTGTCAGACTGACACAGATTATAATGTATTAGCATATATGAATATGCTAATACATTACTAAGTGTAAAAAAATTTTTTTTTAAAAAAAAAAAAAAACAGTCCTCCTTCAGGGTATTAAAAAAAAAAAAAAAAAAAAAAAAAAAAACTAAATATTTAATAAAAAATTGTGCATATATTACATACACAAAAAAAGACACATATTAGGTATCCACATGACCGTAGTAACCTGTAGAATTAATCTAACAAGTTATTAAGTGTGAAATGTGAATGGTGTAAAAAAAAAAATTAAAAAAGTAAAAAAAAAATAAAAATAATATTCTGCAATTATTTATAAGTGAACTATTCCCACATAAAGTACAACTTGTCTCGAATAAAACGACGCCTCATCCAACTGCGTCATTGAAAAAATAAAAAAGTTACAACTGTTGAAATGCAAGGAGGCAAAAACTTAAAAAATGTTCTGGTCATTAACTACTTTTCAGGCGTTCGGCTTGAAGGGTTACTACCGAAAAGCATGAAGGAGTTTGTGTAATTGTAAATCTAGAATTATGGGGCCCCCCTCCACCACAACCATCTTCACCACTAAGATCACAATGAAAATTAAGATGACTTTGGTCTACCTCTATGCCGTGTGTCCTTGAAGGGGTTTCATTAACATAAATATTGATGGCACATTAATAGGATATGCCATTAAAGTGTGATGGGTATACTCCTGAGACACACACCTTTCTCCAGAACAGGTCCCTGAAAACTGCCAAAACTGAACGGAGAAGTAGACGCGATTGCACAATTACTCCCCTTTTTTAAAAGGGGGACATGGGAAAAACATGCATTGCTTGGCTGTAAAGGAAAAACCCCCCACTGACTAAAAAAAGAGAAACCCACACAAGTGCACCCTTTTTGTCATTTGGGGGCAGTTTTGGCTAGCTGTTGTGGATGGGGTTGGGGCGACAACTATCACACTTTGGAGGATATCCTAACAACAGTTCCACTCTTTAATAAGAAAAAACCCCCTTTAAAATGCTACATTCAATAAAAATAGAGCCCCCATCAAGATTCGTCAAAATTTTTCCCTTTTTGTCAAAAAACCCTTTAGTGCAGCCCCAAAGGGGTCCAAAAGGGTCTTTTGGGTTTTTGGGTCAAGTAATGGATCTGGCACCACTGGAAATAATACAGATATACATATAGCCTAACAAGTCATGGTAGGGAACAATCGTGATAATACTGTGTGATTTTATTGTAATTTTTTGAATGGCACGTTTTTTGAACTAAAATCTCTCAGCAAACCTCTGCAATATCGGGGGTGATTTTATTTGTATATTTGAAGGGTACGCATTCTGCTGGACTAAATCACCTCATTCCCCAAAATGTGTTATGTCTTTTTTCCTATTTGTGTGTTATGGTTTTTGCCTTGAAGTCCCCCAGCTCTTTTCAAAAAATTTAGGAAGGGGTTTAATGTTAAAGAAAAGCCTATACCCAATTAGCCTTGAAAAATTTCTTGCTTTATCCTTAAAAACCCCCCCCGTTTCGTCACCTAAAGTGGTGATCAAATAAATAGACCAAAATTTTTGGGCTTTTGGGGTCTGCAAGTTTTATTAAGTGAAAAACTTTTTTAAAAGGAAAATGAATTTTGCCAAATTTTATGATCGAAGGTGGGCAGAAACGTATTTTTGTAAGTAACTGGCTTTTTTTAACCCATAGCTTTGTCACCATTTTTTTACATTTGCAATCTATTTGCTGCCCTCTTCCTCCTTTTCCTACCCCCGGTCATGCCCCCCAAACAACTCTATCCACATTAGCCCCTCTCTCCTTCCCTCTACCATGCACGCATCTCATGCATTATTATTCTTTACCCCCCCAAAAACCCCTCCTCTTTCGGGGGTGCTGCAAAAACATCGTCATACATCAGTGAACCATCTCAATACTTTTCATTCTCCTGCTTCTTGCTGCAGGGACATCTCTCCCAACCCGGGTTCCCCCTTTCCCTTTTACTGCCATCCCCCCTCTTTTCCCACAGAAACCCGGGGCAAAAGCGTAATCTTAGTTGTACGTCTTTTTCCTCTCCCATTTAAAGTGCTTTGTGGAACCCCGACCCCTCTGTAATAAATAAATGCTGCCATGCCCCTTTTCCTTTTTCTAACCCCCTCAATTCTAGCTTCACAGAAACTTGCTCCAGAAATTGACACTGCGTCCCTTGCTGCTTCACCTACGGGGGCCCTAACTTCACCAAAACCCCCCAGACCTGACGGGCCGGGTGGGGGAGTTGGCATACTTCTCTCCCACACTGCCCCTCCCAGGTCATTCCGCCGTACCCTCCCTCACTTTCCCCCCTTTTGAGGTCCAAAACCCCCTCGGGATCTTTCGGCCATTTTCCATCAAGTCCCTTTGTCTACAGCCCCCCCGGCTCACCCGCCAGTTTCGGGTCATTTTGCTGCCTGGCTTCCACATTTCCTCTTATGAAATACCCACTCTCAAATGGGGGGATTTCAACACCCCCATTCCCCTACCTATGTTCTTCTGCCTCTCAGTTTCTTTCACTACCTCTTCTCTTGGCCCCTTCGCAGTTTCCTGACTCCCCCAACCACAAGGATGGGAATTCTTGATCTGGTCTTCTGTCGCCTCTGCTCTATTTCTAATCTTCCCAAACTCCCCTTTGAACTCTGGATATAACCTTATCTTTTTATATCAACAATTTTCACCCTTCTCTGGACCACCACCCGTTCCCCCCATCCGAAATCTCCGCTCTATAAACACCAGGAGTCACAGCCCATACAGTCCTCAGCCCCAACAACTCTCTCTCCTGCCGCCCGGGCTGTTAAATATTCAATAAAAACTCTCACTACCACCCTGGACATGGGGCCCCATCACACACCCCCCCACCAGAGTCGACCCCCCGCACCCTTGGCACACGCCTCAGACTCGCTATCTGAGCGATTTTCCCAGGTGTGCTGAGCGGCGCAGACTTTTTCCACTACAAATTTAGTAGGACTTCCCCCCTCATCTTCCCATTACCAACAACCCTAAATGTTGTTTTTACACCTTCCACTCCCCCCTCAGGGCCCCAAAACTCAGGCCCCCTCATGACCCCTGTGCTGAAGATGGCCCCCTCACTTTAAAGACAAAATTTTACCCATCCGGGAAAAATCACATCTCAATCCCCCAAAAAACACCCATCCTTCCTCCCCGCAGTCCCCCTAATCTGCTCTCAGTCCTTGACCCAAAATAGAAAAAAAAGTGTCCCGGCCTTCCTTCTGCTCCCCACCACATCTCTAGTTTCCCCATTCCCCCCAATTGTCCAGTCTATTTTTTTCCAGCTGTCCTCCTCCCTACTAAAAATGTAAAATCTCTCTCTCCACTGGGATCTTTCCCTCTGCCTTTAAACACGTGTTATAACTCCCTTTCTTTAAAAAACCCCCTGGGCCCTTTCCCGCACTGCCAAAATACCGACCAGTCTCTAAGCTCTTCATTCCAAATCCTGGGAAAGCTTGGTTACCTCTCCCGATCCCCTATCCTCTGCTCTCTTCTAGACCCCTTTCAATCCCGGTTTCCCCCCCCTACACCCACGGAAACTGCTCTTCTAAATTTTTAAAATTTTCTCCCGCAGCAAAAAACTCAGGGTAACTATCATTGCGCTTCTTCTGGTCTTCTGCGCATTTGACACGTTGATCACCCCCCTCCTCAACATGTCAGTGCCCTCGGTATCCAGGGCAGCTCTCTCTTGGTTCTCATCCTACCCTCTGACGGCTCCTTTTATGTTCAAATTTTTTCCCGGTTTTTTAACCCCTCTCCTCTTCCTCTTTTCTGTCGGGGGTTCCCCAGGGATCGTTCCCTTTGGTCCTCTCCCCTTTTTTTACTCTACAAAGCCCCCCTTGGACAGACATCATTTGATTTTTTGGGTTCCCGTCCCATCCTATGCGATGACACTCAACTAACACTTCCCCCCCAGACATCACTCCCGCCTGCTACAAACCACAGTGATTTCTGCCGCTGTCTTGCATATGTCCTTCTCTATCTTAAAAAAAATCTCACTAAAACTAAACTTCTAGTCTCCCACCATTACTAACCGACCTCACCCTGCTATTTCTCTTCCGGGTGGCACCCCCCATAATCCCAGGCAGCAGGCCCGCTTGCCTTGGGTTATACTAGATTCTGATTTGTCCTTCACCCCTTTAAATTTCCCAAACCCCTTCCCCCTCTTCCCCCTGCCCTAAAAACATTCCGAATCCGTCCTTTTCATGTGGGAAAAAAACTCAAACTCTCATTGTTGCTCTTATTCATTTTCGTCCCCTTTACTACTGAACTCCCCACTTGTTGGTTTCCCCTTGTCAACTCTCCCTCTCCAATCTTCCTGAATGCAGCAGCCAGGCTTGTCTTTCTTCCAGCCCCATATGAGCCTCTACCCTGTGTCAGTCTCTGACGGCGCCTATTAGTACAGAAAAACAACATAAACTCATCACTCTCACCTAAGGGTCTCCACGTGCTGCACCCCCTACATCTCCTCCCTTTTCTGTCTACACCTACCCCCTCCCCCTTGCTACTGATCTAAAACTAACACCTCACTCACCGAACCCCCCATGCCCGTTCCAAGATTTCAGAAAAGCACCAGTTCTTGGAACATGTTACCCCATGTGATCGGCACAGCAACCCCACGTTTTAAATGCGCTCTGAAAAAATACCTTTTAGAAGCCTACAAAATCCCCAATTGTTAAGCCCCCAAAAATTTTTTCCCCCCTAATTTGTCACTTTTTCCCGCACTTTGGCCCCCCACAGGCACTTATCTGTATATAATTTATGGTTTTTGGGATGGAGGTTCATCCACTTTTTATGTATACTACCCCATTTTATGTAACAGTCTGGCCATTGTAAACTAGCATTGTCACCTTTTTTTTTTCCCATTCACCCTAATAATTGTAAGCTCTTGGAGCAGGGCCCCCACACTCGTGTCTCATTTGTCAGTCGCTTTTTTTATAATGTAATGTCTGGTTTGTTGGTTTTTCCCTCTATATTATAAAGTGCTGCGGAATATGTTGGCGCTATATAAAGATTATTATTATACCCATTTTGATGAGACAATGAATTGAGAAATTTGACAGAACACAGATTATCCACACAAAGGTTCAGCTTAATAATAAATGGATTTCACAATACAAATACTGTTTCACTTGCTATTAGCTCCATAGTTTTTCTCATAACTTTTAAAATTAATTGATGTAGTTTCAATTTGATGTGGACGCATCTCGGGCTATAAAGATTTAAAAAAAAGAAACTATAGCAAGTGCTGGAAGTGCTCGCTGCTGCCATTCACAAATATCAGGGGAATGAAGGCCATCTTTTCATCAGTCAGTAGGCGAGTGATGGAAACATTTTGAACTCAGTGTGTCAAAATCCGCCCAAAAAACGAGCATAACCACCACTTCGAGAAAAATCCAGTATTTTGTGATGTGAAGCGCTAATAACAAAAAGTTATAATTTTAATATATAGACTGTCTGTAATAAAGCAAAAACAAATATTTACCTAACCTGCTTAGTTGAACTACCTTTTTTGTTGCTGAATTTCCATTTGACTTAAATCTTCAATTGAAGTGTGTGTGGTATTTTTGTGCACTTCAAGTGACTGGAGCAGGTTTGCTGTTCCCTGGGTACAAGTTTTTTCCGCGGGGGAGCAGTGTTTGCGGCTGCCCGGGTACAAGCCTGCGGGTGGGAGCAGTGTTTGCAGTTCCCTGGGTACAGGTCTGTGGCTGGGAGCAGTGTTTGCAGTTGCTTTGGTACAAGCCTGCGGGTGGGAGCAGTGTTTGCGACTGCTTTGGTACAACCTGTCGGGCGGAGCAAGTTTTTGCGGCCTGCAATTGGTACAAGTCTGTGCTGGGGAGCAAAGTGGTTTGCGGCTGCATTGTGTACCAGTCCCTGCGGGTGGGAGCAGTGTTTGCAGACAGCATTGGTAACAGAGTCCCAGGCGGGTGGGAGCAGTTTTTTGCCGGCAGGCCCGGGTACAAGCCGCGGGTGGGAGCAGTGTTTGCAGCGCATTGGTAACAAGTCTAGCGGTTGGGAGCAGTGTTATGTGCGGCTGGCTTTAGTACATAGGTCTGCGGGTGGGAGCAGTGGTTTGCGGCAGGGGGGTGGCACCCCCGGGTTTTAAAAATACAAACAAGCCCTGCTGGTAGGGAGCAAAGTTTGCGTGCTGCCCCGGTTACTAAGCCTGCGGGGTGGACAGAGTTTGCAGCTGCCTATTGATACAAGTTCTGCGGGTGGGAGCCAGTGTTTGCGGCTGCTTTTGGTTACAAGTCAGCGGTGGAGCAAGTGATTTGCGGCGCTTTTGGGTACAGTCAGCGGGTGGCTCAGGTGTTTGCGGCTGCCCGGGGAAACAAGCCCCTGGCGGGATTGGGAGCGAGTTTGCAGCTTGCATTGGTGACAAAGCCAGCGGTGGGGAGCAAGTGTTTGCAGCTGCAATTGGTACAAGTCGCGGGTGGGAGCATTGTTTGCGGCTGCCCCGGGTACAATCCTGCGGGTGGGAGCATGTTTGCGGCAGGCCGCGGGGTAACAAGCCTGGCCGGTGGGAGCAGTGATTGCAGCTGCCTTTGGTAACAAGTCTGCGGGATGGGAGCAGTGATTTGCGGCTGCCTTTGGTACAAGTCCTGGCGGTTGGGGAGAGCAGTGTTTTTGCGGCAGCTTTGGTACAAGTTCTGCGGGTGGGAGCAGTGTTTGCGGCTGCCCGGGTACAAGCCTGCGGGTGGGAGCAGTGTTTGCAGCTGCATTGGTACAAGTCTGCGGGTGGGAGCAGTGTTTGCGGCTGCATTGGTACAAGTCTGCGGGTGGGAGCAGTGTTTGCGGCTGCATTGGTACAAGTCTGCGGGTGGGAGCAGTGTTTGCGGCTGCATTGGTACAAGTCTGCGGGTGGGAGCAGTGTTTGCGGCTTTTGCCCGGTAACAAGCCTTCGGGTGGGAGAGTGGGTTTGCAAGCTGCATTGTAAAAGTCTGCGGGTGGGAGCAGTGTTTAGCAGCTGCATTGGTACAAGTCGCGGTTGGGAGCAGTTGGATTTTGTCAGCTGCATAGGATACAAAGTCAGCGGTGGGAGCAGTGTTGCAGCTGGCATTGGTACAAGTATGCGGGTGTTGGAGCAGTGTTATGGCGAACGCATTGGTACAAGTCCTGCTGGTGGGGTAAGCAGTGTTTTGGCAGCAAGCTGCAAATTTGGAAACAAGTCTGGCGGGTGGGAGTCAGGTGTTTTCAGCTGCAATGGTACAAGGTTCCTGCGGTGGAGCAGTGTTTGCGGCATTCCCCGGGTACAAAGCCTGCGGGTGGGAGCAGTTGTTAGCGGCTTGCCCGGTTACAAGTCCTGTCATGCGGGTGGGAGCAGTGTTTGCAGCAGCAATTGGTAACAAGTCCTCGGGTGGGTAGCAGTGGGTTTTTGCGGCTTCCCCGGGGACAACCTGCGGGTGGGAGCAGTGTTTTAGCAGCTGCAATTTGGTACTAGGCCTGCGGGATGTGAGCAGTGGTTTTGCAGCTGCATTGGAAAAAAGTCTGCTTGTGGGAGCAGTGTTTTGCGTCTGCATTATACAAAGCCTGCGGGTGGGAGCAGTGTTTGCGGCTGCCCGGGTACAAGCCTGCGGGTGGGAGCAGTGTTTGCGGCTGCCCGGGTACAAGGTCCAGCGGTGGGATCAGTGTTTTTTGCGGCTGCCCGGGTACAAGTCGTGGCTGGGGAAGCAGTGTTTGCGCTGCATTGGTACAATTCTTGATGCTGGGGATCAGGTGTTATTGCGGCTGCCCGGGTACAAGCCTGCGGTGGGAAGCAGTGTTGGCAAGTTTGCTCTTAGGTACAAGCCTGCGGGTGGGGAGTCATGTGTTTGCAGCTGATTGGTACAAGCCAGTCGGTGGTTGAGCAGTGTTTGCGGCTGCTTTGGGTAACAAGTCTTCGGGTGTGAAGTCAGTGTTTTGCCGGCTTTGCAATGGTACAAGGTCTGGCGGGTGGGAGCGCAAGTTGTTTTGCGGGCTGCATAGGTACAAATTCTGCGGCTGGAGGGGAGCAGTGTTTTGCAGCTTGCATTGGTGACAATGACCTGCGGAGTTGTACAGTGTTTTTGGCAGTTTGCAATGTGTACAAAGCCTGCGGGTGGGAGCAAGTGTTTTGCAGCTGCAATTGGGTACAAGTCTGTGGCTGGGAGCAGTGTTGTCACTGCATTGGTAACAAAGTCTGCGTTGGAGCAGTTGTTGCAAAGCAGGCATTAGGTACAAGTCTGCGGGTGGGGAGCAGTGTGTTTTGTGCGTGCTTGCCCGGTTGTAACAAGCCAGCGGGTGGGAGCCAGTTGTTTGCGGCTGCCTGGGTACAATCCTGCGGGTTTGGGAGCAGAGGGGTTTGCGGCTGCAAGTTGGTTACAAGAGTCTGCGGGTGGGAGCAGTGATTTTGACGGCTGCAAAATTGGTAACAAGTCCTGCGGGTGGGGAAGCAATTGATTTGCAGCTGCATTGGGTACAATTCCCCCGTGCGGGTGGGAGCAGTGTTTTGCCGCTGCAATTTGGTACAAGTCCTGCGGGTGGGGATAGCAGTGTTACCGACCCTTCCCGGTTACAAGCCTGCGGGTGGGAGCAAGTGTTTTTGCGCGGGCCTTCCCGGGTACAAGCCAGCGGGTTGGGATCCAGTTGTTTTGCTCGGCTGCCCGGGTTACAAAGCCCTGCCGGGTGGGAGCAGTGTTTGCGGCTTGCCCGCGGGTACAAGCCTGCGGGTGGGAGCAGTAGGGTTTGGCGCTGCCCCGGGTTACAGGCCTGCGGTGGGGGGAGCAGTGTGTTGCGGCTGGCCCGGGACAAGCCTGCGTTGGTGGGGAGCAGTGTATGCTCGGCCTGCCCAGGGTACAAGCCTGCGGTGGGAGCAGTGGTATGCCAGGCTGCCGGGTACAAGCCTTGCCGGTGTGGAGCAGTGTTTGGGGCGGCTGGCCCGGTACAAGCCTGCGGGTTGGGAGTCAGATGTTCGGCTGCAATTGTACAATCTGCGGGTGGGAGCAGGTGTATACAGCTGGCATTGGTACAAGTCTGCGGTGGATGGGAGCAGTGTTTGGCGACTGCATTGGTACAAGGTCTGGCGGGTGTAGCAAGTGTTTTCGGCTGCATAGGTACACAAGCCTGCGGGTGGGAGCATTGTTTGCGGCTGCCATAGGTACAAAGTCTGTGGCTGGGAGCAGTGTTTGCGGCTGCATTGGTACAAGACTGCGGGTGGGAGCAGTGTTTGCAGCTGCATTGGTACAAGCCTGCGGGTGGGAGCAGTGTTTGCAGCTGCCCGGGTACAAGCCCTGGCGGGTTGGGGATCAGTGTTTTGCAGGCAGCATTGGTTACAAGTCTGCTGCGGTGGGGAGCAGTGTTTGCCGGTCTGCAATTGGTACAAGTCTGCGGGTGTGGGGTAGCAGTGTTAGGCGGCTGCCCGGGTACAAGCCTGCGGGTGGGAGCAGTGTTTGCAGCTGTATTGGTACAAGCCTGCGGGTGGGAGCAGTGTTTGCGGCTTCCCGGGTACAAGCCCGCGGGTGGGAGCCAGTGTTTTTCAGCTGCAATTGTTTTACAAGTCTGCGGATTGGGAGCAGTGTTTTGCAGCTGCAAATTAATGGTACAAAGTCTGCGGTGGGGAGCAAGTGTTTTGCGGCTGTCATTTGGTACAAGTACCCTGCGGGAGGGAGCAGTGGTTTGCGGTCTTCCCGGGTTACAAGCCAGCGGGTGGGGAGCAGTGTTTTGCAGCAGCAATTGGTACAAGTCTGCGTTGGGGAGCATGATATTTGCGGCTGCATTGGTACAAGGGTCTGCGGAATGGGAAGAGCAGTGTTTGGCAGCAGCAATGGTAACAAGTCTGCGGGTGGGAGCAGTGTTTGCGGCTGCAAATAGGTACAAGTTCCTGCGGGTGAGAGCGATGTTTTGCGGCATCCCCGGGAACAAGTTCCTGCGGGTGGGAAGCCAGTGTGTTATGCAGCTGCCTTGGTACCAAGTCCTGCCGGGTGGGAAAGCAGTGTTTGTGCAGCCTGCATTGGTAAAAATTCCTGTGTCGGGTGGGAGTCAAGTGTTTTGTGCGGCTTCCCGGTACAAGCCTGCGGTGGGTGAGACATGTGTTTGCAGCTGCAATTGGTACAAGCCTGCGGTTGGAAGCAGTGTTTTGCAAGCTGCATAGGTACACAGCCCCTGCGGGTGGGAGCATTTGGTTTTGCAGCTGCAGTTGGTACAAGTCCTGCGGGGTGGGAGCAGTGTTTGCAAGCTGCATTTTGTCAAGTCCACTGCGGGGGTGAAGCAGTGGTTTGTGTGCGGCTTCCCGGGTTACAAGTCTGCGGTTGTGAGCATGTATGCCGGCTGCCCCGGAGTACAAGCCCTGCGAGGGTTGGGAGCAGTTGTTTTGCCGGCTGCAATTGGTACAAGGTCCTGCGGTGGGAGGCAAGTTGTTTGCGGCTGCATTGGGTAAACAATTCCCCCCCCTGCGGGTGTGGAGCAGTGTATTGCGGCTGCCCTGGGTACAAGTCCTCTTGGCGGGTTGGGAGCAGTGTTTGCTGCAGCCCGGTACAAGACTGTGGCTGGGAGCTGTATGTTTGCCAGCTGCAATTGGTAAACAAGTCTGTGGCTGGGAGCAGTGTTTGCATCTGCAATATTGGTACAAGTCAGCGGGCGGGAGCAGTGGATTGCAGCTGCATTGTTTACAAAGGTCTGCGGGCGGAGCAGTGTTATTGCAGCTGCATTGGGGAACAAGTCTGCGGGCGGGAAGCAAGTTTTTTGCCAGCAGCAAATTTGGTAACAAGTCCTGCGGGTGGGAGCAGTGGGTTTGCAGCTGCATTGGTACAAGTCAGTGCGGTAGGAGCAGTGTTTGCAGCTGCATTGTGTTACAGAGTCTGTCGGGTGGTAGCAGTGATTGTGCAGCTGCATAGGTACAATTCTGGCTGGGTGGGAGGCATGAGGTTTGCAGCTGCATTGGTACCAGTCTGCGGGCGGGAGCAGTGTTTGCAGCTGCATTGGTACAAGTCTGCGGGTGGGAGCAGTGGATTGTGGGCTGCATTGGTTACAAGTCCTGCGGGTGTGGTAGCAGTGTTTTGCAGCTGCATTGGTTCCAAGTCTATCGGGAGGGAGCAGTGTTTGTTGGCAGCTGCATTGGTACAATCCTTGCGTGTGGGAAGCAAGTGTTTGGCAGCTGGCATTGGTAGCAAGTCAGGCGGGCGTGAGCCAGTGTTTGCAGCTTCATTGGTACAATCAGCGGGCGGGAGCAGTGTTTGGCAGGCTGCATTGGTACAAAGTCAGCGTGTGGGAGCAGTGTTTTTGCAGCTGCAATGGTGACAAGTCAGCGGGGCCCTTCCCTCTGAAAGTTGATGGCTTGTCAGGTAAGTGAACCAGAGCAGCAACTAGATAGTGTCAGCATCCGGATACTGGGCAACTCTCCTACTGAGGGCACAGCATGAACGGCGCCATCTTACCTCCCTTTTGTGAAGCCAGAGCACCCAGCAGAAAGTGTCAGCATCTGGAGGCGGGGCAAACGCGGCACGAACAGCACCATGACGTGTCACTAAAAACGGCTTGGCGTGTCATAGGTTAGCCATCACTGCAGTAGTTAGTCCTGCTCCTGGCAGTGGCAGGGTGTACGGTAGTGTCTCCATTTAACGTGTTTGTGTCTTACCATCACATATTATTGTCCAGAAGTACTGGAGAACTAAGTCGACAGAGGCCAAATACAATTCAATGAGCAGCTCGGAGTTAGAAAGTGTTCAGTATGAGGTAAAAAACTGGA
Source organism: Phyllomedusa bahiana (assembly GCA_025379985.1). NCBI lineage: Eukaryota > Metazoa > Chordata > Amphibia > Anura > Hylidae > Phyllomedusa > Phyllomedusa bahiana. The sequence continues at coordinate 480,581 of JAODAL010000045.1, forward strand.
AACCAGCAGAACATTATTGGATGTCTGTCTGTAAATGTCAGAAGCAACAGTGCAGTAAGTACAAAACAGACTTGTATACTTTGTCACAGCACCATAATATTGTCCCTGTCTACTTCCACACAAAAGTGAAGACCCAAGTTTATATGGCAATATTCAGTGAATTTGTAAAATCAGATGAGGAAATCGGCACCGGTTATTTTCAGCACAATGTTGCCATCTATCACACCTTGGTTGCCACCATGGAAGAAATTGCTTCATTCTTTGATCACCTTTTCATTCTCAAGGGACTTGAGAATGTCCACGTCAAATTTTACTAACCCCTCAACGACGCCCACTGACTTGACGTCAGCTGGTGCGGGTCGTTCGTCTACAGCAACGTCTTTTGGCGTCGCGGCAGACATCGGAGTTTGCGGCTCCGGGCGCCACAGCAGCGCTGGGATCGGGGCTGTACTACACAGCCCTGATCCCAGAGCATCTCCTGCCAACACCGGGAGGCGGGGGAACCCCTGCACCCGATGCTTTAACCCTTTGATTGCGGTGGATCGTCACCATAGCGCAATCAAAGAGTTTCCATGCTCTGTCGGGTGATCGGAACACCCGGTGACCCGACAGAACCTGGGGAACGGCTGCACAGTCAGCCCTGGGGACCTAGAGTTGCCCCAGGGCTGTCTGTGTAATAAGTCAGTGACCAGGGCAGACTGTGTGCTGTCCTGATCACTGCCTGTGTCAGACTGACACAGATAATGTATTAGCATATATGAATATGCTAATACATTACTAAGTGTAAAAAATAAAAAATTAAAACAGTTCTCCCTTCATGGGATTTAAAAAAAAAAGAAAAAGTAAACAAAATAAACATAAAAAGTGTGAAAAAAATGAATAAAAATAAAATCAAAATAAATATATAACAAAAATAATTGTGAATATATTACACACAAAAAAAACTCTACACATATTAGGTATCCACACGACCATAATAACCTGTAGAATTAATCTAACAAGTGTGAAATGTGAATGGTGTTATAAAAAAAAAAAGTAAAAATATTCTACATTTATTTATAAGTGAACTTAAACTATTCCCCTGTAAAGTAAAACTTGTCTTAAATAAAACGAGGTCTCATACAACTCCGTCACTGAAAAAATAAAAAAGTTACAACTGTTGAAAAGCAAGGTGGCAGAAACTAAAAAAAAGTGTTCTGGTCATTAACTACTTTTCAGGTGTTCAGCTTAAGGGGCTAAATGACATCAATTACCTTGAAAGTTATTCAACAAGCTTTGGGACTGATTGGGAGCATAACTCTTTGCATAATGCACACAGTAATGTCACAGCAATGGAGCAATGCACATAATGATGTCATGGTACAGGAATTATGTATTTTTGTTTCTCTCCCCATAATCTACAGTCTTCCATGGTATTATTCCTTTAAACGTATTCATAACGAAACGAGATTTAGGCGTTACGAAAATGACACTCAATCATTGTACAAATGAATCATTTGGCCAGTCCCACATTCAAGTCAGAGGCTCTGTTAGTCCATGGGGTCTATTGAGAACTGTTGCGGTCAGTCATTGGACAAATTCGGTTTCTGTTCCTATGACAGAACACAAAATTTGAATGCAGATGATGCAGCTTCACCGAACTTTCTGCTTTTCTTTTTCAGAGACAGCAAACCAGTACATCACTCTCAATTGAGATTTGGATGCAATGGAGAGCAGAGCGATACTGGCTTGACTGGGTGGGAGGCAATGAGTGGTTGAGAGAAGGGGAACATCTCTCCTTAGTAGTGGGCTAAAAGGCAATCAATACACTACACACCTTAACTGGTGCTCTCCAAAAGGAGGGGTTCCCCTTCTCTCAACCACTCATTGCCTCCCACCCAGTCAAGCAAGTATCGCTCTGCTCTACACTGATGAGGGGCAAAACCCCAAAACGGTCATATGTAGATGAGCGATATTGGCTTGACTAATATTCCCTTTTGCTTCATAAAGATTCAGTGAATCAGAAGTAAAGTGAGGATTTGTTACAACCAATAGAGGGTGCAGTGAGCTTCCCAGCTCCTTTCCCATAATGCCTTGTGAGATGCAATGGAGTCAGCCAAATACATCACCTGCATCTAATTCATCGACCGCTTACTACAACGCAATCTGTCTGAACATAGAATTCTGTCCATTTCTGGCCCTTTAGCGCAGGACAAGGTGTGAACAGATAATTAGTCTCAAAAAGTGAATAAGAATACAATCTACTGAAAGCAAAGATCTTGAAAAGTATACATATACCCGATTTCCCCAAAAATAAGACACCCCCGAAAATAAGTCATAGTGCGTTTTTTTTTATGCAATTCAGAGTTTGGCTGCTTATGCTGATGAAATCACTACAGTATATTAATACATGTTGAAGTTTTGTTCAACAATAAATGTGAATTATTGTTCATAGAAAAAAAACCATCCCCTAATAAGTCTTAGCTCGTCTTTAGGAGCACAAATTAATATAAGACACGGTAGTATGTTAAAATGTTGTATAACCTCATTTGGGGACATAAAAAAAGGGCTTTTTTACCTCATCATTTTTAGGCAAAATACACAGGGTTTTTTGGGGTTGCTAATACTGGGAAAGGGTTTTCCCAAAGGAAAAAGGGCATCTTCATTTTAGCAGTTGGGGTGGGCGTAATCAAGCCCCTGCAGTGTGTGCGCTCCCTCCCGGGGGACAACATTCTGTAAAAATTTTTTTAGCGGAGCTGCTTTCCCTACTTTCTATGTCTTTTTTTGAAGCCCCGAAACGAAAAACCCGAAATTAAAATAGCCAAAAAAACGCCAACGGGGGGCCCCAGCATTCCCCCAAAACCGCACTTCCAGGATTCCCCCCAGGGACCGGGCAAAGGGAACCGGGGTGGGAGCGCCCGGGAAACCAAAACTGTTTTATGGGGGCAGGGACCTGACCATCCCACTTACAATATGCACTATGGAGGGATTTTTAAAAAAAAAAAGAAACCCAAAATTTTTATTTTTCCATAGCATTTTGGGGGTTTAATTTCATTCCCTTAATTTTCAAAATTGGGGTTTAGTTTACTATCCCCATATTTTAAACTATAGTGAGAAAAACCCCTTTTAAGGGTTTTTAGAAGAACCCTTTTTTTACCCGCCAAACCTTTATCTATGTGCCCTTCTTTATTGATTATCCTTAGGGTTTTTCTTGGACATTGGGTTTTTTCCCCTCGAAAAAAATCTTGTGGGGAAACCATGCGGGAGAGAAAAACCCAAAAACAACATCCAAGAAATGAAAAATATCCACGCCCTAGTTCACTGAGAACTACCTTGAGATTTAAATTCCCCACCAAAAAGGGCAAAATCCATCACAAAACCAGCAGCGAATTCTACCACTAAGGATCTACTTTTTGAAGACAATCTATGAAAGCTTGGATTGATTTTCTTTAACCTCATCCCATCCTATTTAGGCGCCAAATGCGGGGGGGAGCAACTTTTGGTGTTGGGGGTTTTTATGCTGCGGGCATCCCCCCGGGCAGCTAGGTTCCCCCTTACACCAAAAAAAAAAAAAATCAGGCGATACTGTCAAAAGGGACCATTAGAACTTAGGAGTTTAACTGAGAGGCGTCTCCTTTATCACCCCATGGGTGCCGCTGCAGTTCCAATAAGTTGTCAAGACATTTAGGGCCTAAATGGGCCCCTAGATCAGCTATTTTGTATGTGCCTATTATGCCGTGCCTAAAAACCAAACACTGCAGTACATGAATATTGAAGTGTTTTTATATCAGAAAATTCAAAGCCCAAAATTTTTTGAAATCCACCCGTTATTTAAAAAAAAAACAAAAACCACAAACACACCAAAACACACACACACACCCCACAAAACACACACACACTAAAAAAGCAAAAAGAGCAACAGGAAAAGCCACGCCCCACCCCTGCAGCCGTGTGCAAAGGCCATTGGTGGGAAAAGGGCCCGAATTATGATAGAAAAATGGGGTTTCAATGGTTTCAATCTATCTCTTGACCAAGGTCCCAAAACAAAAGACTTTTAAAAGGGGGTTTTTCACTACAAGGATGCTTTTTTGTTAAAGATTTTGCCCCAAAAAAAAAAATCATTTGGGAAAATGTGTCCATTAAATGTGTCCTTTCCCAGTCCTAGATTTCCCGGGGTATTTGGGCTCCTTTAGTCCTAGGTTTTCTATTGCTACGGGCCCCTTTTAGTCTCCCTGATAGGCTTCCAGTGCTGGTCGCTTTTACCTATAGACCCGGTTTTCCTCAGGGAGCACCGTCAATTTAGGTCAAAAGAAATTTCCCGTTTAAAAACCAATAAAAAACGCTTCTGAATTCAAAAAATTAAAACTGGCAAAAAAAGGGCAGAGAGGTTAAAATGAATCGTTTTTGTGAGACAAACCCCCCTTTTTAAAAGTGTTTGGAAAAATTCTTCAATACCTGTTTCCCAAAACATGTTGGGAAGCTTAAACCCTTTTTGTGGGTTTAAAACCCCTTTTGCTCCAGAAACATGCTTTGGGGGCAGAAACAGATTGATGTTTACTTTGGGGGGTTCTTTTTATTTGGGGCATAGCATGCAGTAGTTATACCCGCACAATATACTAAACCCCTTTTGGAGAATTTCGCATGTTTCAAGCAGGGGGGTGGAGGCGGAAGGCGGTGGAATTTTTTGGGGCTATTTTGCAGGAGTTGGAAGGGGGCTTTATAAAAGGGGGCCGACCCCCGACTCCCAAAATTTTTTAATAAGTTGGTCCAGTTAGTTCGAAAGCAAAAAAGCCCAAAAGCACTTGGGTCCCGGCGTGCTTTTGCTCCCATATTTCAGCCTTATCACGAGGAGTGTTAAATTTTTGAATGGAGCAGGCAGGCGCCTGCCCCAGGGGGAAAAGTTTCCCCTTTTCCCCGGGCAAACAGATTTTTTGCAAAAATTTTTTTACCGGGTTTCAAAGAAAATAGAAGATCAACCAATTTTATCTGCCCGTTTTGGGTGAGGCAATTCCTTTATACCCTGAAACCAAATTTTTACAGATGTTGGGCCCTTTTGGGCACGGTTTTCCCCCAACCCTAAAGGGTTTGTGTAGAGGGCCCTTCTCTAGCTGGAAATTTTTTTGGGGCGGCGAGGCATGTTGCGGAAACTGATGGTGGCCCAATAATATTTTTTCAGAACCCAAAATTTTGGGGACTCCCCCGAATTTTTTCTGCAGGGTTTTGCTTTTTTCAATTTTTTTTTTTTTTCCCAAGTCATGTCCAATAAAAATATTTGACCTTTACAAGCAAAAAAAAGGGAACAAAGGGTTTTAAACCCTTTTGGGCTTTCAGGTCCCTTTTCTCACCAAACCATACAGCTTTGTACATGGGTTTCTGTAAAATTTTATATACGGCTTCTTTTCTATCTTTTAAAATATTGTGACTTGCAAGTATTTTTTGCATTTTGCCTTTTTTTAGTTTTCTCCCTTTTAAAAATTTAAAGTGTTTAATTGTTAAATTTTTTTGTTGTCCAAAAAAAATTTTTCTTCCTCTTCCCACCCAAATGTTCAAAAAGATCAAAAATTGTTACCCTTTTTGCCCGGTCAGTGTCTGTTTTTCCCAAAAAAACCTTTTTTTTTATCATTTAAATTTTTTTGGGCCCGTTGTTACCACTTTTACCAGTAAAGTTAAACATTAAAAACTTTCGCCGTGTTTGGGGAGTCAGGGTCGGAGTTTCGGGGGTTAAACCCACTCCACAAACCCCCGCTTGCAAGTACCATTGCTTTTGCCCCAAACGCGTTCAAAACCCCTTTTTTTAAAATTTTTCAAAGCCCGTCTATGAAGAAACGCAGCGGCGTTCAGTGACAGATCCCGCCCGCGTGTTTCAAAAAGCGCAATTTGGGTCCCTCTTGAAAGAATTTTCATGTCAATTTTTTCAAAGGGCAGAGCCGAGCTGGCTTTTGAAACACCCAAAAGATTTCTGTGAACGCCGCTCCGGGGTTTAGGCACGGCCGGGGCAGGAACTCTCAATGCTAATTGGGTTTTGATCCGTCTTGGGGGGGCCCCCACAGAAAATTTTACCCCCAAAAACGGAAACCTAAAAAAGGGTTGTAAAAGAGTGGTTAAAAATCCGTTGTGAAAAAAGCCCTTAAAAGTGTTTCGTTCCCCGTGAACTAAAAAAAAACTTTTTAATAAGTTTCCCCCAATTTCCCCTTTTTAAAATATAGTTTAAAATGGAAAAAATTCAAAAAAAACTTGTAATTTATTAATTTTTAAAAAATTTTCAAGTTCTGTTCTGGGTTTCAAGGAAACTGTGCCCGCCCGGGAGGAAGGGGGGACAGACTGAAAGGGTTTAGAAATTGCAGGAGCTGGGGGCATCCTCTCCTTCCATGTTTACCAGAAGATGAAGTCCTAACCTTCAGTGAGGGAGACGCCCCTCGGGGGGGGGAAAACACCCTATTGAGAGGGGGAGACTCGCCCCTGGACTTGAAGCTGTAAAAGATCAACAGCTCAAGTCTGCCAAAGCCAATAATGAGAAAACCCCTTTAACTTGAATAGCCATAAATAAAAAAAATTTTAAAAGTTTTTGCTTGGGAAAGTTTCCAAAACAAAATTTAAAATCAATCTTTTCCTCTTTTTGCTCTAAAAATTTTTGCTACCTGCAAAAAAAGATGGTATAAAAATTTTTGGGGGAAAAGGGGTTTCCTTTTTTTAAAAGGGGGTTTTTATACATTTGAAAGCGTAACCCTTTTAAAAAACCATTTTGCCTTTCAGTTTTTTGTATACCCGGGTCTTTGGACTACTTTGAAAAAATTTCGGTATGCTTATTTTAAGGGGGGTTTAAAAATTTTTAAATAAAAAAATTTTTTTTTTATTTTTTTAAAATTTTATAAAACAAATTTAGGGTTTTGTACTTTTGTTTTAAACCCAAGCAAACAAACCCCCTTTAAAAAAAAATTCCCCAAAGGATCAGCATTAAAAAAAAGACAAAAAACAAAAGCATTACTCTCAAACAAAATTGCATGAATGTGCATGACGTCTTTTCATAATAAAGATAGGTATGGGGGGGGATTTCTATAAAATTGAATTTTTTTATTTGTTTTTGCAAAAAAATATAAAAAAAGGGATTATTTGCAAAAACATTTCCATTAAAACTCCACGATTGTCTTTTTTTGTAACTTTTGAATAAAGTTTAAAACAATAAATTTTTCCCCTGGGGGGGGGGTGGGGCCCGGGACGCTGGGCTGAAGGACGTGGGGGATGAGCTCCTCCCCCGTTTTCACAAAGTTAAATAGGGGGGAAAAACATTGCACAGATGGGACCCAAAGAAGGGGGAAAAGAAAGTCCAGAGATCTCTCGGGAGTTTGGGGAAGCCCGAAACCCCATTCTTTAATTTTTTTTTCACCGCTTGTGGGGAAGCAGGGAAAAACTCCGGGCGCGCCCCGCCCGGGAAACGGGGCCATTTGGCAAGGGCCCCGAGACCCCCGGGGGCGTCAGCAGCAGGCCCGGGGACAGAGGGAGAAGAGCGAATAACCCGGTCCTGGGGGCCCGCTGATCCGCGAGAGCCCCGAGGTGGAACCTCGGCGGCAGCTAACCGGCAGGAACAGAGACAGGCAGCCGGAGAAGGAGAAGCACACGCGCCGGAACTACTTCCTTTGGGCCTCACCCCCGGAGCGGGCCCCCCGAAGCCCCTCAGCCGTGGGGAGGCGCAGCGGCCTGCCACCCCCTCCCAGTATCCCCATCCAAAAAAGAAACGCAACGGAGGGGGCGAGGGGATACAGGGATCCATCCCCCGCCCGCGGGCCCCCCCGGGACAGGGATAAAATGGGGGGCGCCCAAATGGCGGGGGGCCCCCTTTTTTTGTGAGGCCAAATCACTTCGCCCTAATTGGGGGAATTTTGGCGGCCAAAACTGGGAGGCAAACCCCCCCCATTTAAAGGGGGAAAAAGCTGACCTCCTCTGCCAATTTAGTCGGGGGGCCCCGACCCAATGGAGGAACTAATGGCGAGGCCTGCAAACCCAAGGGGGACTAACGGAGCATTTAATTTAAAACCACGTGGGCCCCCGTACTATCTGAAACGTGGTCCCGGCGGTTTGCTCCCCAGGGGGGAAAATTGGCTTGTGTGGGTGGGTCTGAAGTGAAACCCCCAGCCAAATGGACGACGAGACTCGGGCCCCTATTTTGCAAATGCCCCGGAGGAACCGGTTTCAAGCCCTGAGGGGGGCACCCTGAATTTAAGGGCCCTATTATCTTTTAAAACCCCAAAGGAAAAAAATTTTATTACTGCCCTTTTGGGCCCCCAAAATTGAAAGGGTTCTGGCGGCAAGAATTACAGATTGTGAAAACCGAATTTTCCCAAAGTTTTTACAAAATTGGGTCCCCCTCTTGAACCCGTTCCAGAACCCCTGTTTTTAGCGCTCCATTTGCGGACTTGCAATCCACAGTTGCCCACCCGAAAGTACTTCCACCAAGACCTCATGGATATAGAGAAAATTTGGGAAAGTAAAAGAAGGAATAAATTTCGTTTTTTGGGGTATTTCCCCGGGGCTGTTTCCCTCAAGATTACTTTTAAGCCCTTTAACGAAATTTTTTCAACACGCTTTTTTAGGAAGGAAAAAAAGATGAACACCCGAGATAGATAGGGGGCCCCCAAAAAGGGCCCTTTAAAACCAAAAGAGCCCAAAAAAAGAAGGGGCACCCCCGTGATTTTGAAACTGCCCGGTTTTATTGTTTCATTAAAAAAATCCAAACTTTAAAAAAACAAGGTTCTCACCCAAAAACCCGTTTTGGGAGGACGCCAAAAATTTTCGTTTACCGGATCTATCCGGACCCACGTTTCGGGCTCAGACTGGGGCACTAAAACCCCTTTTTTTCTTTTTTGCAGTCCGAATATACCCTACCCTGGGTTGGGGTTCCCCCTTTTTACTTTAAATTGTGCGCAAAGGGAGATAGGTCATCTCACTGCAACACCCCCTGAGCTGCAAAATGTTCCCGGAGGAAAGGACCTGCCGGGCATTCCCTTGCCGAGTGGGAGCCCCGGGTTTCCCGGCGCCCCCCCCCGCCCCCCCTTTGGAAAGGGGGGCCCCCCTGGGGCCCGGTTTGGGGGCCCGCATGGGGGCCCTAAACCGCAGGAAACTCGGAAAACCTTCCGAGGAGTAGGGAATTTTAAAAGAGCACTGGGTGTGCTCAAAAAAGTGGGCCCAATTTCCTTTTAACACGCAATTTAAACCCTGGCCCTTTTAGGGGAAAGCTACCCTTTTCCCCCCTTCGCCATTTGGGTGGGGCCCAAATTTGGAGCATTTCTCCTGGCGTGGGGGATCAGGAACCCCCTCTAAAAGTACACCCCCCAAGATCACATGGGGGTGGGGTTTCCCCACCCTTTCCCCTTACGGAAAATTTGGGGGGTTTGGATGGCTTAAAAGGGAAAAAACCCCCCTTTGGGTTTTCATGTACTTTTTTTTTTTTACAGCGTTGTCCAAGCTGCGGCCCCCCCCCCTCCCCCCTTATTTTTACCCTTCCCCCTCCTCCTCTTTCTCTTCCTCCCCCTCTTTTTTTTTTTTTTTCTTTCTTTACCTCTTTCTCCCCCCTTCTCTCCCCTACTCCCTTCCCTCTGACTGCAAACAGGATATAATTAATTCCCCAAGCGTTTACAGTTTGGTTATGTAGATCGTGCACATTCGATGTAGGATTGATAGAAGTCGCTGCTGTTTGACTTATGGTGAACCTACGCCCAGAGGGCACTGTATGTCCCCCTCCTCGACCAGTGACGGCCAGTCACAGTCCCCCAATAGGGACGGAGGTAGGCAGTCCATGCCTACACACAGCAGCTGTTATGCTGCAAACTATAGTTGTGTTGCCACTTGAATGTTCAGTTGGCTTTTTGCTCTTGTTACTGTGTCTAACAGACAAATTGGCCCAATGTTGGCCTTGGTTGGGAGAGCTGTGGAGGGAGAGGATCATGGGTGACTTGAAGGTGTGGAGGGCGATTCTGGAACCAACATGATGTCTGTAAGGATCTCCTCCTTTAATGTAAAAGGTTTTAATGTGCCGGAGAAGAGGTCGAAAATATTATATCAGATGCATAAAGCAAAAACCCAAATTCTCTGTATACAGGAGACCCACTTTTGTAACGGACAGCTGACCAACTGGAAAAATAAATACTACCCTGCCTGGTGCCATAGCAGCTGCGGAAACAGCAAAACAAAGGGGGTAGCGATACTATTCCATAGATCACTGCCACATAAGATTTTGGAGACCAGGGCAGATGAAGATGGTCGATTCATTTTCGTGCGGTGCAGCATACGGGGCAGGGTCTACACGTTAGCCAATGTCTACGCCCCAAACCAGGGCCAATTAACGTTCCTGGATAAAACCTTAGATGAGCTTAACGCCTTTACACAGGTTACGTTGGTGGTCTGTGGGGACTTCAATGTCTCCTTACAACTGGAGCTGGACACGTCCGCTCGAACTTCATTTTACCCTCTAAACAAATTGAACAAGATTAAAAAGCTCCTGCACAATATGTAACTTTGTGATGCCTGGCGCATATTGTTCCCGAAAGCCCGAGATTACACCTTTTATTCTGCCCCGCATGGAAGATATAGTAGAATTGACTACATTTTTCTACACCATTCGGCCCTCCCCTTTCTCAAAGCAGCCACTATCGACAATATCTTGTTATCAGATCATGCCCCTGTCCACTGTGAGCTGACTGTACCTGATACTAGCAGAACAGTGTACTCCTGGAAACTTAAAGGAGTTGTCTCCCTACAGAGTTTCATAGGCTGCATGAATGAAATACTCGGTCACTTCCTGGTTCAGACTGACTGAAATTTGCATAAGCTCCATGGTGTATCCAGCAATATATTTGGAAAATGTCTTTATTTTGTGTTCCCTACAATTTGAAAGCTATTCTTTGTAGCGAGACAACCCCTTTAATGAGTCTCTCCTCAATGACACCCTATGCATGACAGATCTGATTCAATCAGTCCGTTTTTTTTGGGATGATCATCGTGCTGATACTTCCTCGTGCCAGCTCAAATGGGAGGCCTTAAAATGTGTGCTGCGAGGAATCTTAATAAAACATGGAGCCAGATTAAAGAGAGAAGCCTCGGCAAAGATGTCAAAAATGCTTACCAGGCTTGGGATTCTTGAGACAGCACATAAGGCTTTACAGGACGAGATGACATTGAGGGAATTAACTCAGCTACGACACGACATCTTGAAACAACTGGAGATGAGAAATAATCGTTACAGGCAGCTCTGCTCCAATTCCTACTATGAATGGAGCAATAAACCTAGTAGGATGCTAGCGAGAGCATTGAGAGATAAACGGGCATCATTGTACATCGCTGCAATTAAGAACAAAGCCGGAAAAATGGAACATTTGACCACTAGCATAATGGAGTGTTTCCGAGCTTACTACCATGATCTGTATAACTTACCAAAATCATCGTCTTCACCCCCCTCCATCGCATTAGATACGTACCTTAGGCGCACAGCCCTCCCATTAATCTCCCCAGACAGGCTTGCGGTGTTGGAGGAGCCCTTCACTCTGGAGGAGCTTGGCTCGGCTATAACATCCCTCCCAACTGGCAAAAGCCCGGGACCAGATGGGTTTACTGCCAAGTTCTACAAACTATTAAAAGAGGAGATTTCTGCTCCTCTGTTGAGCTCCTTCAACTCAATTTCCTCATCGAGCCCTTTTCCAGAGCACTTCCTCCAGGCCTATATTACAGTCATTCATAAAGAAGGGAAGGACCCCTTACTGTGTTCCAGCTACAGGCCAATCTCTCTATTAAATGTTGACACCAAACTTTTTGCTAAATTATTGTCCATGCGTTTGAATACCATTCTGAAGGACCTGATTAATGTAGATCACGTCGGTTTTGTTCCCTCCCGCGAAGCACGGGATAACACTCTTAAAACAATCTCCCTTGTACACCAGGCGAGGTTGGCGGCCCTGCCCTGTATGCTGCTATCACTCGACGCTGAAAAAGCGTTTGACAGAGTAGACTGGTCCTTCATGGAAAGGGTTCGGTCTGGGATAGAAACTCCAAAATCTCTTTTTTTGATATGGCGGGTGAAGAGTACACCCACAAGATGCGGGCCCGGCGTATACAAAATCTATACAAAAACTACAATGTGGAAAAATACACCTTCAGGCTAAAATATAACTTTTATTATAACTCCAGCGGCTAGATCACGCAATCCCGATGTGATGAAAAGGTGGGAAACAGAGGCCACACAGTCATCACTTAGATTTATTAACATCCTAATTGATGAAGAAGAGAATATCTTAAAAAGATCTCTAAAAAAATCTCAAAGAGGTTACTGAACTTGCTCTTACACGTAAAGGAGAACCTGATTTTATAAGACGAGAAGGAGAATTACATTCCAACATTGATAGATTCACCACTCTTCTAAAAGAGCGGAAACATAACCAATTTGTCCGTGACCTTACAGAGTTCAGAGAGAACAGGGCCTACATTAACACAAGCAGGACCCCTCATACTCTAGATACTGAGCCATCTTCCTCTGAAACATATCTCCGACGGGGAACTGAGATACCCCAATAAACCCTTCCAGAGATCTCCTTATCGTACACGGCAAAAACCCACGAATCAAACAAGATGGGTGCCCAAGAAAAAACAAGACCTCCCTTCATCTGGTCCTTCTACTTCTGGATCAGTACACTCAGTATCCTCTCAAGCCCAGGAGGTAATGCAGGATACTACCAACACCTCCACATCCTCCCACGCCTCTTCCTCTTTTTTAGAGAGGATTTTGCAAGTCAAGTAAATGAGTCTAGACCTCTTGAACCCCCCATATGAGGAGTCAATGCAAATCATCAATCTGTCTAACCGTCCTGTTACACCATCAGAAATACAGATCCTGAACAAGGGTCTATCTTTTGTACCTAACACACCCTTCTCAGCTTTCAATTGGATTAAAGATATCCACCTATTTGCTAGGAATCTTAAGTGGAAGAAATTCTTTAAAATCCACGAAAGGAGACAATGCATTGAATTAGGCGTTGATCCTGCCGACTTCCAGGACTTCAGACTTTTATCTGAACTCCTGGAAGAAGGAGAAAAAGATCGGTCCAAAAGGTCCTTTCTCACCGTTTCACCCCAAAAGCACTAAAATGCCCCCCCCCCTTGTCAATAACAACATCGACATGTTTGTCAAGGTTGTCTGATTCCATTGAGAAATTATGTACTGAGGGAAATACACGACCTAGAGCATATAACCTATCTAGGGATGAATATCTTGCCCTCAAAAACTTGGAACAAGATACGTCAGTCATAATCAAACCATCTGACAAGGGGGGTAACAGTGATTCTAAACCATCAAGACTATGTAAAAATGTGTTTGGATGTACTTCAAGACCCGAATGGGTATGCTATATTACCATCTGACCCCACTGTTCTATATGAACTAGAGCGCCCTTAAGACGCTGAATGTTTCTGTACGCATGGCACTTGTTTTACCCATGTTTTCCCTTGTTTCCCCTTCCTTCCCTCCCCACATTACGTTGTCCTTTCTGTCCTACTGTATTTTCTATTATTTTTTATCAAGAAAATAAAAAAAATTTCTGATAAAAAAAAAAAAAAAAAAAACTCGAGCTTCTTCTACGCGATGCTTTAACTCTTGCACTGATTGATAATGAATTTTCCTTCATGTTACTGTCATCCCCACAAATTGCCACTTTCTACAGCTTACCCAAAATCCACACGTGACTAGTACATCTTAAGTGTAGACCAATTGTTCGGGTATAAATAATCTCACCCAAAACATAAGCCTATATATTGAGTCTATTTTGTCTCCTTTTGTTACCGCCCTACAATCCTACATTAGAGACACCATCGATCTTCTTAAATTGGATGGTATGCTCGTTGAACCAGGGGTGTGGCTTTGTAGCATCGATGTAGCGGCCCTCTACAGTCCCATACCGCATGATTTTGGTTTAGAAGCAATTCAGTCTTTTTTTATGACAAGGAGTAATTTTCTCCTGGATCATAGTAATTTTGTTCTTAAACTTCTTCATTTTGTCCTTACTCACAATTTCTTTTTGTTTAATGGCCGTTATTACCACCAGCTCAGGGGGACCGCTATGGGGAGCCCCTGTGCTCCCCCATACGCAAATCTCTTCCTGGGCTGGTGGGAAAACACTATCGTTTTTTCAGAACAGTATCATGATTTATCAGAAAATATTTTATTTTGGGGCCGCTACATCGATGATATCATCATACTATGGTCAGGGACTGATATCCTGTTCCACGAATTTGTTGATAGACTAAACTAACACAATAGGTCTAAAATTCACCTCTACCATTCAGGCTTCCGAATTAGTCTTCTTGGATATTACTATTAAGACGACTCAAAATGGAATCTTGGAAACTACTCTATACAGAAAACCCATGGCGGGCAATAGCCTCCTTAGATGGGACAGTGCACACCCCTTTCCCCTACGTCAGGGCATACCAAAAGGTCAATACATTAGAGCTAGACGAAATTGCTCATCCCTGTCCTTCTTTAAGAAGGAAGCCGATATACTTAGAAGGAGGTTCACTGAACGTGGCTATCCCCAAATATTCTGAAGGAAGCCTATAATTGGGCTTGTAGTGCTGATCGGTCATCACTACTACAACCACAAAGATGCCATCAAAATGATAAAAAACTGAGAATTGTCGGCACGTTCGATAATGCTTCAGAACAAGTTATTGGGATTATTAAAAATTTCTGGCCCCTCCTAAGACAAGATCCGGATCTTCATGACTTTACCGAGACATATCCTCAGATCTCCTTCCGACGTGGCAAAAACATAGGAGACCTTTTGGTACACAGTCATTATACCCCTCCTAAAGTAGAGAGTACTTGGCTACGTAGCAACATCACTGGGACCTATAAATGCGGGAGCTGCAAGGCTTGCAAATTTATTGCAGTCTCTAAAGGTGTGAAAAATCTACACACAGGTAGAGAGTTTAAAGCCTATAACTATGCTAATTGCAAAACAAGAGGTGTAGTCTATCAAGCATCTTGCAACTGTCCACTCATGTATGTGGGAAAAACAGTACGTGAGTTTAGACGCCGTATTTTAGAGCCTGTTGGGGATATTCGTAACAAACGTGATACCCCCTTGGCACAACACATGAATGTGACATCCTGGAAACCCCTTCTCACTGACCTTTTCTGTAATCGAAGTCGTGACTCCATCAGTTCGTAAGGGCGACTTTGATAAAAAGATTTTACAACGCGAGGCCAATTGGATTTTTCGCCTCAAAACACTACATCCATTTGGTATTAATGACTCCTGTAGCTTTACATCATTTATCTAACTAAGTTTGTCTGTACTCCATCCTTTTGTCCTCTGGTTATATTATTGTATCTTTATTTGCTATTTTTACATCTCCTTATTGTGTTTTTTATTTACTTTTTTCCTAACAAGAATTGTTTGAGCTTTGCTTATGATTTTTCTATTTCTCTTGTCAATTTATCATATATTTATTTAATTTATAGTATCCTTTTGGTTACTTTGTAGTTCTCCCTGTAATTTGTGGTTATTAAGGTTTATACTTGAATGGTATGTTTGGAACACAGATATATCCCTATGCTAATGCCATGTTGTATTTTATACTTTCATTAATATAACAACCTTATTATTTATAATATTGGCCCTGTCTTTGGCATGTGGTGGTGGACGTTCCTGCATCTTGGATTCCCTTTTTGTCCTGCCGCACGGCTATTTGCTCTTGCGTGGCCGGGTGCTTTCGGTCGCTTCGCTTCGGTCTCCTTTCGCGGTGTGCGTGCGCCGTTCCTTCGCGCATGCGCTGTGCTGTCTTTTTTGGCCGCGGCGGCATTTTGGTAGTTCTTTTTTGCATACCTACACTGCGCATGCGCGGTCTATAGTCCGCGACGGCGCAGAGTGTGCGGGCAGACGCCGTTTCCATGCGGACGCTCGCATCCACCCAGGTGAGTAACTACCTGCACTACTATTTAAGCAAGCTCATTGCTATTTATCTACCCACTTTGTATCTACCATTTGATCGAACATCATGCATCTCAGTACCAGCCATCAGGCAGCTGTATTATACATCTTCTCATCTTACTAAAGGGACGCAAGTTTTCACCTTGCTTTGCAAATATTGTTGCTGGTTCCCCGATGAACCCGGTTTACTCCTGCCGGGAGAAACGCGTCAGAAGTTATGCAGGAATATATAAAAGAGATAACTAAAGATAAACTTATCTGTCTTTCAATATCATGTTTTGATCTTTGGCAATCTTGCCCTCATTTTTCAGCATGTATCACTGTGCTGATATATTGATTAATGCATCTATATCTATCCCCTAGAATAGATTATTGTGCTTAACCATTGTAGCATTTTTTTTATATTTTTGCGTATTGCTTTGTCGTGTGTTTATAGGTTCCATTTAGTTAGTTACTTTATAAACACACTTTTTCGCACTTTATTGTTTTTCATTTTTTATTTTCTCTTTTTTCTTTAGTTTTTGTGTAAGTATTTATTGTAATTTTTTCAGATAGATTAGGGATTTCCTTAGGGGCGTGGTAGATTAGGTTCCAGAGTGGGGTCGTCCTTCAGGGCGGTTCCCCCACTTTTCTTTAGGGTATAGCCTTCTTTAGGGATAAATAGGGACGTGTTAGGTCCCCTCCTTTTTATTCATTGGTTATAATAAAAGTTATATTTTAGCCTGAAGGTGTATTTTTCCACATTGTAGTTTTTGTCTGTCTGGGATAGGACTGGGCCCTCTTACGCTTCAGCGCATCATGGCACTATATAGAAACCCACATGCAAGGATTAGAATTAATGGATCCCTGTCGGCCCCAGTTTCCATAGGCAATGGCACCAGGCAGGGTTGCCCCCTTTCCCCTATCCATGGAACACCTACTCCAGAGCATTAGGCAGAACCCAGATATCAAGGGCGTTGTGATAAAGGGACAGACATATAAATGTGCTGCTTATGCAGACGACCTGTTATTTATCACACAGCCCCTGACGTCCCTACCTGTTTTGATGGATGTGCTGGAGCATTTCGGGAAATTATCCAACTTTAAAGTGAATTTGAACAAGTGTAGGGCCTTGAATATAACCCTTTCCGATGAGATGGTGAGAGGCTTGAAAGATAACTTTCAGTTTTTATGGGCAACGCAATCTCTCAAGTACCTGGGGACTCACATCCCGTCAGATCTGACCCAATTAGGCTATCTGAACTTTGGCCCGCTTATTGCGGTTATTACTCGAGATTTGACTCGCTGGGAGAGACTAGATTTCTCGTGGCTGGGACGCATCAACATTCTAAAAATGAATGTGTGGCCCCGACTTCTCTACCTGTTTCAGACTGTCCTTGTCCTCCTGTCCAGACAGTTTTTTTGCTCAGTAGATAAATGTCTCCAGCGCTTTGTCTGGGCCGGAACTCACCCAAGAGTGGCGAAAGCGGTGTTAATTAGAGCCAAAGATGAGGGCGGTTTGGCTCTCCCAGATTTGAGAGCATATTATTCGGCCGCATTAGCAGCCCGCTTTCTGGATTGGAAGGCACATGGAGCAAAAAAGGCATGGGTCCAATTAGAGGAACATGTTTATGGAGACTCCCTCTCAGGGTTGCCGTGGTTGGGGAGAAGAGTCCTCCCAAGGTTAGGACTGATAACTTTGCCCTGGGTGGCACAACATACGCTCCGAGCGTGGAGGATATATGGCCCTGAAACTAAGCTATTTACGGCAGACGGCCCTTTGATGCCTGTAGTGGGAAACCCTGACATCCCTATAGCTGGCCCCTTATCAGCCGCTTCACACCCTCCCGTCAGGCCCTCTATAACTTTCAGGGATATCACAGTGGGTTCAACTCTGAAACCGTTGTCAGAGATACGAGCGCTGCTTCACCCGAGGCTTTGTACTTGGTTTACCCACATTCAAATACAATCCTTCTAGGTCACCAACAGAGCTTCGCTACTTTTTCATTGGGACTTAACCTCTTTTGAATCCTATTTAACTGGGCAGATAGGATCCACGCACCTCATCTCTCTGTTATACAATTGGATAATCAGAGAGCTGATGACTGCACCTACCCGGTACAAGGAGAGTTGGGAAAAGAGATCTGGGAAGCTAATTCACAGTAGAGGATTGGAATAAAGCATGTATTCTTTCCCATAGGTCGCTGAAATCTTTTAAACTTCAAGAATTGAATTATAAAATTTTATCAAGATGGTATTGGGTCCCGGAAGTTTTGCATAAAGTGTGTCCCGCGGTCTATTGCGATTGTTGGAGATGTAATGATGACGTTGGGTCGATGTCACATATCTGGTGGAGCTGCCCGCTCATCCAACCTTTTTGGATTAAAGTAATTCATGTGCTTCGCTTGGTCACGGGAATAAGCTTACAAAACGACCCGGCTCCCTTGCTCCTCTCAATGATACTTCTGCCACTAAGTATTCTAAAGGGAAATGTGTTGATTCTTATGCTGGTAGCGGCACGGGCACTGATACCTAGGGGCTGGAGGTCTAACATTATTCCAACAGTCTCTGACTGGTTTAAGGAGATTTTTGTCTTACAAAGAATGGAAGACATAAGCGCTGATCGAAATCAGACATTAGATAAATATTATAGAACCAGGAAAGAATGGATGGAGTTTTGTGGATCTCCAGACTATGCACGCCATCAATAATTATGGTATTGTACATTATATTATGGTGTTTTGGTTATTCGGGTGTGTCTTGAGCAGGCGGACTGGTAGCGACCTCTCCGGCCGACATGATACAATCGATCCTCTCCCCCACAGCGTATTGAAAAAACAATAGTCTTTTTCAGAATAATGGTCACAGTTTCTCCTCAACCAAAAAAGTTGTTTAGTTTGATTTAAATGTAGTTAAATATCCCGGATCACATGGTATGTTTATAATTTAATGATAAGTATGTATACACATGGTTTCTGAGCACTAAGGTTTTGTAATTTTCACCCTGATTAGATCCAAAACTCTGGATTTTGTTTAGTTTGTATACTTACTAATATTATTGCTGAGTCTGATTACATTCGCTATGTATACTTGAGTGATGTACAAAATCCACCATATGATAATACGCTGCTTCGCATTGTAAAGCTTTATTTTTATTGCTCAATAAAGCACTGAATTTGAAAAAAAAAATATTTCAGACCGTTTCACACAACATTTTTTTTGGAAAGCTACCACTTCAAATTTTACGCTAAAGCCAGAAATGGATTCAGTAGAAGGAAGACTTCCTTCATTTTATTTCCCATTCCATCTGAGTGTACTCCTAACTTTGGCTCAAAAAACTGCTGTATGTAAAATGATTTTATTAAACAAAACACCATTTGGGGGAAAATTTTACATCAAATAACAATGGACAGAGATGCAAAAACTTTTTTTTTTCAATGAAAAATGCTTTTATTGTGCAAAATTAGTCAAACGTAATAAAAATTATATAAATGCCGATTTGCTGTAATTGTATTGACCTGCAGATAAGTAACAAGTCATTTATACCGCACAGAGAACACTGTAAAAACAAAACTTAAAAAACAACGGCAGAATTGTTGTTTTTTTTAATTCCCTTTCCTAAATAAATATCACTTACTTTGGGATCCTTGTTCTTCACATCTTCAGCATCTGGATATGCAGTTCCTCTACTTCCAATGCAGCTTCTGTCAGAACCCAATGGCATCCAAGAACAGGGAAGGGGGACGTGTCAGACTACCAAATCACAAACCACATAGGGAAGTCTGACAGATTGGCAGTAATTTTAAATAAATTAAGAGGGGAGCTATGAATCAAAAACCATGCCAGGAACATTAAAAAGTTGATTTAAGGGTTGTTAGGTTGACCTGCCGGAGAACAGCTTACAAGAAGTGCCACCACCGAGTAAAAATGCTCTGGGAAGCTTTTAAATGAAATAAGAATTTTCACAATTAATTATTATTAAAAATTCTTTAAGGTTTTATTTGCAGATGATGCATTAGCAATCCAGAGTGTATTGACCGCCTAGAGGATCCAGTGCTGATTGCTAATTGAAATTATGAATTTTCATTGAAAACTGCCCAAAATTTGTAACCATCGATGGTTAACAACTTACCTACTTTTATTTGTTATAGGGGTTGTTTGGTTCAAATGAAAATTAAAGTAACTGGTGCCAAATAAAATAAATAAAAAGAAAAACACTTCACCTTCCTCCGCTCCTCCCTTCCATCGCTGGCTCTCTCCGGTTTACTTTCCGTTCTCTTCCCAATAGGACGTAAACACTGCAGCCCGTGATTGGCCAGTTCTCTACATCACTGTTCAGAAAAGAAAATCTCCAAACAGCAAGCCCATTGTCCTATTGTATCTTGAGGTCCCGTGGCATATATATACTATGTATCCTCTTTATGTTATACTTGTATGTCTCCTATAGTGCGGTCACTTCCTGATATCTGCTTTTTGTGGTTTTTCCTTATTAAACTAGTTTTTAAGATACTTTAAAAATATATATATATATTCCTTTTGTGGCTTTAAAACACTTTATATTGCATTTGATTTATCAGTAGTCTGGAATTTTTTCTTCTAGAACAGTGTGCAAGTTATACAATTTTCAATTATTGGGAGCTGCTTATTGCATCACTGGCACCTTCTGAACACCCCTAAAAATCACCTCTTCTCTAATATGCCATATACATCAATGCACAGTGTCATTTTAAAAAAATACTACAAATACCATGTAAGGGGGTCAATTACATGTCTGACGTTCGTTAATGGGATCCATCCGGATACTGTCAGAGAAAACATAGGGTTAAGTGATTTATCTATTATTCACTAAGTTTTAAATGTTCATATTCCTAAGACTTAGAAGAAAGTCGACCTTGATCTGCCTGGTATGTTTAGCCTTGACGCAGTTATAGATGTAATAAATATTTCTTAGTTCTTCAGTATTATATAAAATCGTTCATCATTTCCAACAAACGCAAAAGAGCTAAAGTTATTTAGCCAATATATTCTCTTACTGGTTGGTTTTTGTCCCTCCAGTTTCTAACTACTGGGAATACACATTTGTTTATATATGTACGGCAATGAAGATGATAACTGTAACATTGCATTACTTAATTCCCAGAATCCTCTAAAACCATTAAGATGTCCCCCAGATTCTTTAGCCACTCCCGACAAAAAATAACCTGTTTTCCAAGTATTTAATAATTAAAACAATGGCTAGATAAGTTGTTTTTTCCCCATCTTAAATACCTTAATAATGACTGTTCAATTCACCATATGCTGCAAGTTAATTACTTAAGCAAAACAAAGAATGTAAGGCCTCGTTCACACGGCTTATTTCAGAATGTATTTAAGTCAGATTACCGATCGTAAATACGTTCCGAAATCAGTTGCAAATCAGTTTGAAATAAGTGTGGCCATCGCGAAATCCGGCACAAAAATGGACAGGCTAATTATTTTTCCGGCCGTATTTCCCATTAAAACCAATATTAAATGGCCTGCCACTTATTTCAAACTGATTTCGGAACGGATTTATGGCTTGCATGAAAGTACGTTGATTAGAAGTAACCAATTGTACTGCATACTGATTAAACTAACAAATTGTATTATAAATAGTAACAAAAAATGTAAAGTAATGATGATGTTAATGCGGTCACACCTCCAGTGATGTGACAAAGCTGTGGTGGGCCAATAGAGGAGAATAGAGAAAACAGTCTTCTTTAGACCAGGTTTGCTGTAATTCTTAGGGCCACATGTATGAAAACGGTTTAGGTCTAAAACTCACTTTTTTGCCCATAGTAACCTATAGGCAAAAAAGTGGGTTTTAGACCTAAACAGTTTTCATACATGTGGCCCTTAGTGTTATATGCCTTCTTTGTGGCATTTAAAAGACATGAGGTCTACCATGCTATTGTGTCCAAAAGAGACTATACTTACTCTATCCTCTTCTATGGACCTATCATGGCCCTATTGCCATAATCGTCAGGGTAATTTTTTGCGCAGTTTCCGAATACCGCCGTCAGATAGCAAAACACCATATAAACACATCCTTAGGGTGAAAATTGAGAAGTCAACCTTTCCACCTACCTAACACCTATGTTCCTATCTTTCAGTTTTATGGCCCAATTTTCACGTGAACTTCAGCATGTATTCCATCCCAAAATTCAAGTGAAAGTTTCCCATAATTGTATAATTTTTAAAAAGAATCCACCACATAGTTAAAATTTGCAATAGGGAGAAAAAAAAAAAAAGTGATGCTACTTCTTGATGCGGAAACCGCATTGGGCATTCAGACTGCAGATCTCCATTGGTCTCAGACTTCAGCAGCAATGCGCATGTTTGGCCACTGAATCGTTGAGTCTGCCTTGATGTGTATGTACAGAAAGTGCGGAGTACTCAGAGCAATCATGTTAGTGATCAGTGGGTTTCCCCGCAATAGGACACCCGTCAATCAGTCATTTATCACCTATACCATAAATAGGTTGTAAATGTCTTTGCTGGCACAACCCCTATAGATCTCCTCCCGATTACTAGTATATAATTTCACCTCTTTTTGGCCAAACAGTTAATGTACACTGTAATAGTGATTACAGCCTTATGTTTATCAGCAATATTCTTCTTTGTTCAACTGGATGGTCATAAGCATGCAATCAATGAATAACCTTACCGGTGAATGTTCCAAACTATCATCAATCAGCACGCCATGGCTTTGACTGGAATCAATAGTTGCTGTTGATGTCGCACCGTTGTTACCACCTGTCACTGTAGAAACGTCATCACAGGAGTCCCTCATCGTTTCAGATAACTGGTGTACAGTATTCTCAAAAAAGTGCCACGGGGAAAACTCATTTTTTGCATCTAAACAGGTGACAATGTCTGATATGTGGCCCTCATGGACATCTAATGGATGGTGTGCTTTGGCTCTTTCCATCTCTGGAGTCAATTTTCTGAATTTTTCAGTGGAGAAGCCAAGATCAGAGTACAAATATTCCAGTGATCTCGCCTTTGACAGTGCACTTTCATGTGATCGTGCCCTAGGTCTAATATTTTTTATAGGTTGTGATCCAGGTAAAGCTTCTTCTAGTGACCAAGGCCTGGTGGCACAGCTGCCAAGAGAATAGCGGCCACATTTAATTTCTCCACAATCCAAAGGCCTTGACTTTGCCTTGAATATAGCCAATAAGCGAGTATTATTGCTGTCCAGAATGTATTTAATAAAGAGATTTCTTGACCATTCCAATTCCGCTTTTAGGTGCCGAATCCGAGCGGCCTGTTCACCATCATATTCCCAACGAATCTTGGAGAGAACATCCTGAAGTCTGCACTGGCATTCACTGGCAGCTGAAAGATAAAGCTCATAGTTTTTAGTATTGCTAGCCTTTGCTGTATAACCCTTATTCAACAACTCGTCAATCAATTGCTTCTGCAGCTCTCGGGCTTGTCTAACGGCCGTATCCCTCTCTTTTTGCAGAAGGCTCTGAAGCTCTCTTAGTTCCCCATCTTTCCATCTCATTAGCTGCTTTATTTCTAGTTCCCTTTCTCGCATTACTATCTCTTTCAGCTGCTGCAGCTCACGGGTTTTCTGCTGCTCCAGCTTGGACTTTAAATCATCCACCAGCTTTCTTTTTTCCTTTTCATAGGTCTCCTTATAACGTTTCAACTCGGAGGCGCCCTTTTTCTTGGCTTCTTGTGTTCTTAACTTTTCACTTTCTAATTCCTTCTTTACCAGTTCAAGTTCCCGCTTACTTTCCTCGACCAGGACGTTTTCTGACCTTTTGGGTGAAAACCGCAAGTTATTATTGCTCTCCTTTAACATGGTTTATCAAGCAGAAGGGATGAAGGAATGACTCCTGTGCGATGATTTCTCAGCGACACATTCTAGTTGGAACAGAGAAGAAAGTGAATGTTATTAACATAGAATATAGATGTATTATTAATTTTACTAGGAGAATGGTGTATGAAAAAAAAAGGCCAATTCAGCATTAGCAGAACCAAAAGTAATGTCAATAAAATACTTCCTGTTCAGGCTGTGGGTGGTTCTACAGCAGTGATTGTCATATCAGCTCTGTTATTCCCAGCTGAGCCTGTTAGAGGAACATTGGTGATGAAGGGGTTTTGGGAACAAGGCTACAGAGCTCTAAAGGGTTAAAATGTGTCAGTAATAAACATAAAGAAGCTAATTTACTGCTGATAAAACAACCCGGAGTGGTGTCACCATCCCAATCAGGACTGCTAAAGCATATAGAGGTGGTCATTAACCTAGGGAGGCTTGTGTACACAAGCATGAGATAAGAACTGCTCTAACTGTAAGGCTATGTTCACACGGCTTATTGCGGCGAGTATAGTACGGGTCGCGATACACGGGTGTTTGGAAGCAATGCGCTGATCAGCGCGTCTTTGCAAAGCGGGGGGGGGGGGGCGGGGGGGGGGGGCGGGGGGGGCCCCTAGCTTTTCATTGTCAGTGGTGGTTTTTGCTGCAAAAGGACTTTCACTTATCTCCCCGCGTGTCAATATATTATTTCCCGCGGGGGGGACAATGCATAATGCTTAGCTCTCTATAGAGCTATGGTTTACCGTAATTGCTGTGCTTTCTCGTACAACCCCAAATACGCGGCCCCAAAATAACCCATGCAAAACATACCCAAAAGGAAGCAAAATCAAACAGCAATCTTTTGGAAATGTTTTTTTCCCCCTTTTTCCATAATTTTAAGCAAACGCGAAAGACTTTAAGCAGCTTTTTTTTGTTTTTTTTCCCCCCTTGCGTTTAACATTGTAATTTTTTTTTTTCAATGACATTTGTATGAGGCCTTGTTTTTTTTGTGAAAATTTTTTGCAGAATTTTTTTTTTTTTTTTTTGGGGTTTTTTTTTTTCGCCAAAACCCAAACGTTTTTTTTACATTTTTAATTTTAAATTTAATTGGGGGGGAATTTCCACTTAAAAATTTTAATTTTTTTTTCTCATTTTGTTTTCTTTTTTTTTATGAAGGGGAAAACTGTTTTTTGTTTTGTTTTTACAAACCTCAGTAAGTATTGCATATTCATAAAAAGCCAATACATTTTAAAACTGTGTAGTTTCACCATGCAGCGATCGGGGCGCACCCCCAGTGTGCCCGATTGTGGCTTTTTTTAAACCCCACACCCCGGGGGGCTACTCTGGGTCCCCAGAGCTGACTGTGAGTCGCCCCCCCGGGCTCTGGGGGGTTTGGGGGCCCCGATCACCTGAAGAGAAAGGGGGAAGCCCTTTGATTATGCTGCGGTCACGAACCACAGCAATCAAAGGGTTAAGCGTCGGGGAGCAGAGGTTTCCCCCGCTCCCTGGCACTTGCAGGAGCTGCGCTGGGACCAGGGCTGCGAAGCAAAAACTTTCTCAGTGCGCTGCGGGCGCCAAAAACCCTGAGTCTGAGGACTCAAAGACTTTGCTGCAGATAACGCCCTGCCCGCCTTGCAAAAAGTCCGGACGGTCGTTAAGGGGTTAAAACTAATCAATGTGGTGAGAAAACCACTTTAAAGAAAACATTTATCAGTAAAACCAACAGAACACTATGTAAAAATAACTGGATGAAAACATAAAATCAATGTCAAGAATGCTGGATTCACATCAAATAAAAAATATCTAATCGTAAGCAACGAGCACCTAGAAATAATGGAGACACACACAGTTAAATAACAAACATTTTATTTTGTTAAATGCTTTCACATTATTATGGATCTGTGAAAATCTAACATTCCTCCCCCCCAATAAACAATTTCCCTTCCCTCCATTTCCCAAAAAGGAAAAAGCCCAAAACCTCAACAAAAATACAATTCTGGCACTATTTAAGAAAGGCATATTATTCGTATCCTGGACAAACCCTCTAAATCCTGTTAGTTGTGAGGTAGGGCCTCATTGGATCGGACTTGCGTTTCAATCCCTCAAACAAGGGAAGCACAGTGATCAGTGATTCCTTGCACCCTTTCCTTGGGTTTGAATCAGGGCTGTGGAGTCAGCAAGCCAAAGCCCCAACTCTGACTCCTCAGTTTCCCAAGCGTTCGAATTCCTCATACATGGCGGATGTTTAAGTGATAACTTTACTGTAGTTTATCACCTTATGATACAATAATCAAGCAATTTTTTGGTGAGCAGACATGACAAGCAAAGGGGGAAAATGTTTGATCTTTTTAACATTGTGGGTGAGTTGAAGAAAAAGCTGTATTTGTATCCAAAGTCCAGTTGCACCCCCATTGGGAAATTTTAGAGAGACCCGGGATCAGATTTTTTTCAAGAAATGCTTTTAAATTTAATTCAAGCCAGAAGGATTCAGGGAGTATTGAAAAAAAAAAGGTATTTCCCAAAAAACGACAAAATAAAACAATTACACTTTGTTTTTTTTTGGAGCAAAAAAAGTAAAATGAGTTACAGGAAAAAATCTGCAGAAAAGCGAGCTAAATACTTGCAAGTCAAATTTATGTATAAATGGGAAGAGACTGTATATAAAATTTAAGGAGTCATTACAAAGCTGAGTGGATGGTGGTTGGGGGTGAAAGTCCAAATTTTAACCCTTGTTACATTTTGCTTGTCAGTTTTAAAAAATATTTATTGGTGTGACTTTTAAAAACAAAAAAATTGTAAAATATGCAAAAACACTGCAGGAAAATTTTTGGGGTCTCTAATTTGTTCTAGAAAAAGTTTTGCCTCCATCAGATCCCGCAACATGACCCCCAATCTGATCTCATTATTTCCAGGGTAGAGAACGGCCTCTCTACACTAACTTGGGGTTTGGGGGAAAGCGGTGACCACAGGGGCAACCTCTAACAAGTCAGGGGTTAAAGGAATTGCCTCACCACAGTCAGTTTGTGAATGGGTTTAAAATCTTTACTTTTTGAAAGCAGGGGAAAAATGTTGTTGAAACTGTTTGCCTGGGGGCAGAACTTTCCCCCGGGGGAGTTTTGCCTGCTCCATGTCATCAAATTTCACTCCTATGTGATAAAACTAAAATATGGGAGCAGTACACTGTCCGGACCCCCAAATTCCCCTTCTTTTCTCTTTGCATGCATCGAACAACTGGACCCAATCATTATATATTTTTTGGAGTCTATCCATTTTATGACACTCCATTCCCGCAAAAAAGGCACCGACTCCGACCCACACCCTGTTTGAATCATTCAAAAGGGAAAAATTTGGGATGAAGTTTTTATGTTCTACTCATGTTTGTGTGGGTTTCCCTGGTGATTGTGGAATTTAGCTTGTGAGCCCCAGTGGATACAATATGCGGCAATATTGTGAGAGAGCTATGATTACTGTAATTACAGGAGGTATTTCAGAGCGTACTGCAGTGCAATTACACCCCGAAGTATGTCCTGAAAGACGCCTTGTAAACATCCCCTAAGGCTATGCTCACACGGGATAATTCGGGGCGAATTTAAACCCCCCATTAGTGTGTGTTCGGGGTCCGGGGGGCGCCCAAGGCCCATAACATGCATTCTTGCGGCACGTAAAAGCCGTAATCATTGACAATTCCTTTCGCCCGGAGGGAGGGGGCGTAATGATGGGACGTATTCGCCCCCTATTTTAGCGCGTAGGCCGAAATACGGACCGAAAAAGCGCCCCCTTTTAACTGTGGAACAAGCCTAAGGGGAGTTCAACAGTTTTTTTTGACACTAATTTTGGGGTTATTTTGATCCTACCCCCTAAAAAAAATCCAATATAGATTTTGCATTGATTGCAATGTAAAATCAGCGTTGTCGTTTAGATGCCACCAATTTTACTCCAGTATTTTTCAGCGAGTACTGTCTGCGCCTGCAAAAGAATGGACAGGTTAATGCTTTGAGTCATTTTAATAATAAAGCATAGGAGGCAGAACCTGTCCCCGGGCCCCTTCCCCGTTGAAATTTCCCTGCTTTCAAGCGTGGAATGGAAACAACCTTTTTCGCGCAAGTACTTCATGTGACCCTTCCTTTAAAAGACGGGGTCAATGGAA
>JAODAL010000046.1:0-115000 GCA_025379985.1 Phyllomedusa bahiana
ACGCTAAAAAATGAAACCGGGGAAAGCCCCTTAGATGCGCTTTCCACCTATTACCTGCCTTTCCATAACAATTTCCCCTTATCCAGATTGGGGTCTGCAATGAAAAAACCCCCACCCCCTCCTTCTGCTTTTTTTAAAAAAAGGGGCCACAGATAAAAACTGTTTTTCATAAACTGTTAGTACTAGGGGCAAAAAGTGATTTTTTTAGCCCTAAACAGTTTTCATAAATGGGGCCCCAAAAGGGAATGGAATGGGGGAAGGGGGCCCACAGAAAAGGATCCTGACAAATGCATAGAGACGCAGGAAAATTTCAGTAAATGACGGACTTCCCAAAACCACAGAAGTAAAATTTATAGATATTTTTTATAAACCATTTAGATAGTTGTTTAAATTTTTTAAATTAGGAAGCAAAAGAAAAATTAAAAAAAATAAGTACAAAAATCAAAACCATTTAGTGAAGAGAAAAAGCAAAATTTTACTTCAAACTTTGCATTTCTTAATTCCTGTTTGAACCATTACGCATGCCTCTGTATCTGCAGAGTAAAAGCCTTTTTATTAATATTATTATATTTATTTTAAAGCGCCTTGTTTCCCGGGGCGCGTACATTCGAGGGGTTAAAAACATACATAAGTCAAACGATACATGAAAAGGGGATAATGAAATTACGACAGGGGGAGAGAGGACCCTCCCCGCGGGGTTACAATTACAAGGGGGGGGGAAAAGAGACAGGAGGTGGGGGGCAACATCTGGGGGGAAGTGTGACAAGTTTAGTAAAGGTTTTACAAGCCTGAAGAAATGGGTTTTCGGGGTTGCTTTTGAAGCGGGGAAAAGTGGAGGAGATTGATGGTTGGGGCAGTGATTCCAATGTGGGGAAGCACGGGAGAAGTTTGGGAGAGGGTTGTGTGAGGGGTAAAAAGGGAGAGCAGGGGAAAGGCCTGTGGGGGATGGAGATGCGTGGGGGAGATATTTGGGAAAAAAGGGGAGAGATTATGAGGGAAGGCATGGGGACCGTAGGGCAGGGTTATAGCTTTAAATAATTCGCTGGCAATGGGGAACCAGTGAAGGGGTTGGCAAGGGGAGAGGGAGAGGGGGTACGAGGAGAAATGGGAAAACGGGGGAGAGGTAAAAAATGGATTGGAGGGGAGCGAGGGCTAGCTGGGAGGCCATGAGAAGGTGTTTAGTAGTCTAGCGGGGGAAACAAGGGGATGACAGATTTTTTTAGTGTCAAGCAGAAATAGCGGGTGCGAAGATCCTTTTAAAAGGGGGTTTTCTCAAACATCGATTCACTTACCCATCCTTTTTTTTTTCTGTTTTATTTTTTATTTAGGGGAATTTAGGTTTCCATGGGGGGCATTTGAGCTGCTGAGGAAAAACCGGGCTGACTATAGCGGCAATTTTGGGGCCCATCAGGAAATCGAACAGGGCTGTACTTTAGGACCTGAGGCTGAGCCCCATCAAAAGGGGGTATCTAGGGTAGATAAAAAAGTTAATAACACTATTGGAAAGTGATTGTTTTTTTCAAGATTTTGTAAATAAAAAGCAATCCTTGTAGTGAGACAAGCTTTTCAAAACCCCCCAAAAACATTTTTTTAAAACCCAAAGGGTTTAAATTAATATTTTTTTACAAAAAGGAATTTATTATTTTAATGCTATGTCAAGATGCAAAAAAGATGACTTCACTCAATAGCTGTCTCAATAGAGTATTCAGAGAACTAAGTAGTCTGCACTTACACAATATTCTCATTCTGTTATATGGGGGTTCTGAACACAGCTGAGCAGTAATCCCCTGTCTTGGGGAAATCCATTGAAATGAAGGAAAACGGCAAAAGCAATTTTTCTCCATTTGCACAAGACTTGGAAGACCCAATCTCAAATATAGGTGTGGGGGGACCTGCTCCCATCAGATATGTGTGTCATTTCCTGTGACCATGACATATGTCCGAGAGGACTATTTTACATAATAAGAAGATAGTTGTATATTGTAACTGTTAAGTGGCAGAATTATATAGGAGTTTTACTCTAGGTGATGTTCAAGTGAATTGTATGTCATTATGCCTTGTATAATTGTAGGGTTGATGTCAGCTCAAACTTTTGGACCTACCTGCTACATCAGAATGTATAGCTGATGTAGTGCTGAGATTGCAGGCACAGAATGTGTTGCTAACATCTATATGATTAAGTCAGTTCTTATCTACTTATTTTTTTCTTTGTAATTTTTTTTTTTTTATTTCTGTTAAATAAATAATAAAGATATTGAGCCTCTTTCTCACCATCGATTTCTTACTAAATGGGATGGGAATGTGCCATATCAACCCCTGTGTTGGGACACTATATCTAGACCCTAATATAAGGCAATGGAGTCCATTAGGTTGTCATTGACTTTCTGGAATTTTTGTTAACAATAATAGCCCTGCAGACTACTATCTTCAAAAAAAAAAAAGACTAAACCACTGCTGGAAATCTAAGAATGTAAATGTGAACAGATCCTTATCATGAAGGTCACTTCTAAATGGCATTCACTTAAATAAAGCTCCTAATCAGGAAACAGGAAAATTAGATTTGCGAGACATAACTGCAATTTTTATGTCCTGGCCTTAGAAACCATTAAAGAGGTAGTCCAGTTATGAGAAATTCTCTTCGCCAGCCGCTCGTTGCTAGGTGTGATCCGGCTATGCAGCTCTATTTAGCAGAAAAGTGGAAGCAGCACTATTTAAGAGAAGGGGTCCGCGTAGAAAATTTCTCGTAATGGGACTACCCTTTTAAGGAATCAGTTGACTAAGATAACAATTTTTTACTGTTATCAACAAGTGATGTTAGACCTTTATGGAAAATTTATATCCTGTTTGAAGCAAATTCTGCACTATTAATTGCAAACAAAAGGTTGTCAGATACTAATAAAAGCCTTACATGCTGGAACAACTCCAGATTGCATTCAGTTATGCAGGAAATAAGGATTATGTAGTTTTACGTTGATTTTATTATTTTTCTATTCTATTAATAAACATTAAATCTTTGCATTGGCGGATCTGTGACAATAATTTACATCAACCAATTCAAGGCTGGTTAACATGTACCTAGATAAGGAAGTACTAGGAATGGCCACATTCAAACATTTTGTTAATTGGTAGTTTAACCCCTTACCAACTTGACATATAAGTACAACGGTAAGAATTGTATGGCGGGTGTCATCTGTTAATTACAGCTAAAACCCTACACTAACAACATTAAAGGGGATGTATCTCTTGATCACCAGCTGGGTGTTTCTTAACTGAAGGGGGATGAAATCATCCCTCTGTTCACTGTTCATGCTCGCTCCCGAGTCAGTGTGTTCTTCCCCCTCCCCTCTCTGTCTGAGTCCACATGTCACTGTGTCCTCTCCCTATGCAGTCTTATTTTGTAAGAGCTTTTTACATAAAACATGCCTACATTCAGTCTAGACAACCTTCTATGAACTGAGAGTACTGATCTCTACTCCTCACACAGATGGAGGTTTTTTACAGTTAAATCCAGTCTTCTATGAACTCATCCAGAGATCACAGATCTCACTGCTATGTTTACACGCATTAGCATTTAGGCACTGAGGCACAATTCTGCTGTTTTCTGATTGTAGAAACAGCTGCAGTGTTAGTGTGTTTCTTCTGGCTGTGCAGGGTGAAATGCTGCCGACCCCTTATTCTGAGTGATAGAGGCAGCCTAATGCTCTGTCTATGTTTATACTTAGGCACCAAGGCACAATTCTGCTGTTTTCTGATTGTAGAAACAGCTGCAGTGTTAGTGTGTTTCTTCTGGGTGAGGTAAAAGCTCGCCCCCTTTATTCTGAGTGATAAAGGCACCCAATGTTTGTCTATTTTATTTGGCCCAAGGAAACAATTCTGCTGTTTTCTGATTGTAGAAAATCAGTGTTGAGTTTTTTTTTTGGCGGGAAAAGAGTGAAATGCTGCTGGCCTCTTATTCTGAGTGAGAGAGGCAGGAATGCATGCTACCGTGAATACGACCAGGGGGAGGGGGCAGACAGAATGTAAATTAGTAGAGCCGTCAGCCAATGAATAAAAGGAGAAGGAACCCTACCGGCAGGGGGAACGGTTTACAGAAACAAAAGTAAGGGATCCTGTAAAAAATAACACTTTGCTAATGAATCCAATTTGCAAAGTTGCTTGTTTTCACTGTCCCCTTATTCTGAAACCTTTTAAAGAAATGAAAAACCCCCTTTAAGGGATTTCAACGGTGTGTTGGACCTGAAAAAAAAAATTTTCAAAAGCACTGCATAAATCAATCCGCAGATATTTTACTTGAAAGCAATATAACTCACACTGCATATTGTTAGATTGTTAGCATGTTTGGGTCCATTTGCTAACACAGTTGTTGCACAATTTTTCTTCCCAATTTGCCAGATCCCTACTCCGACAAAGAGATCATGGGGTTCCCAGTAGTTTTCATAACATACAAAAGCCTAATACACACACATAGGCAGTTGTATCAAAACAAAGCAACTTTTATTGTTCACACACTTGCTTTTAAAACAGGACGCCCCTTCAGCAAAAAAAGGTACGTTGAAAATTAGTTTTCATTAGCATTTTTAAAAAGTAGCGTTGGTGGCGTACTTTCAATGTGAGACAGCTTAATGCCACATATACTTTCTATTTCTCTGTGAGTAAGCGGCTGAAAGATCACTTTTTACGGGTGAACTTTAGGCCCGGGAGAATTTTGATGAAAAAAAAAAAAATATCATCGTCTAAACAATATATAACTAAGATTTTACACATCACTTAATCAGTGGACTTGATGATTTTACCATATTTGCGGGACATACTTTGGCGCAGTTAAAAGCCGAAATATGCCCCACAAATACACCATGTGAACACCACATGGCGTAATTGCGGTGAGTACAGTATGCGCCACAATACGTCGGGTGTGTTGTGGGAGTCGCGGGGCACACGTACCCCCCAAAGCCAGGGGGGGGGGGGGGGGGGGGGGAAGCCCCCCGCCCCATTGATATGCTTTTACTCGGGGGGCGTAATCGCTGCAAATAATTGCTGTACTTTTTCCCCCCGCGGTACAATCATTAAGGCGGATTACCTAATTGCGGGCAAAATCCCCGCGTATTAAAGTGCAAATGGCAATTAGCCATGTGAACTCCCCTTTGGGATGATAAACAAAAAAAAAACCCATCGGAAAAAAGGTAAAAATCAAATGTCTACCGACCCGTGTGTGTAAACTAGGGTTTTAGAGCTTTAGCCCAACTCAGTTTTTGACCAACCTTCCTTCACTTAAAAAAACTTCCTCTGAAACCGTACAGCCCGAGCTGGAGTATGGGAGCGACCTTGCCCACTCAGTCTCTCTGGTTGCTCCTAAACCCCCAGCCCCTAAAATAATAAAGAAAACCAAAAAATTACATTAGGGCCCAATTTCTCCCAATTCCATAGACGGGGCCCACCTCATGATACAAAACTGGTCCACAATTTTACCTTTTGTACTGAGTTGTATGAGTTTCTACACCCATGCAGTAAAAGACAGTTCCTGCAATTGTTGCTCTTAGTGTATAGCAGTGATGCTTCTTTGAAACCTTCTCTTATTTAGACTGTTCCCCATGCTCTCTCTCACACAAACTACTTCTTAGCCCCTGATCTTTCACAAGATGCTTGATACCTCCCTTTTACAGAGAGGCTTACATTCACCCCCATATAGACTTTTTCCCCACACCTTTTTCTCCACATAAATTTTTTTCATCCCCCCAAACTTCTATTAAAAACTTTTTTTTATATATGCTTCTAGCCCCCTCTCATGTAGGCTGCTTTTCTCTCACAAGCTGCTTACTATGCTCCCATCCTCATGTAGACTGTTCCTCATGCCTATCTCTCTTACATAGATGGATTTTCATGCCAATGTCTTTTATGTGTACTGCTCCCCATGCCTCCCTCTCTCACATATACTGTTTTTCATGCCCCTCTTACATAATTTACTTTGGTCCTTTCTCAATTATCCAAATAATTACCTTTTCTCCCCCATCGTTTTAAAAAATTCAATATTTACTTTATTGTATCTATATAAAAATTGGCACATAAGCTAAAACACGAAAAACGCGGGTTTCGATCCCGCAGGTCCTTGCTCACAGTTTTGGCAGTTATGACCAAGAACCTGAAGGTCTGAAACATGTTGGCATTCTTCATGTCATTGTTTGCGTACAGATTTTAATATGGACAAAATAAAGTGAATAATAATTATTAAGATGGTACGTTAATAATGATCTTGCATTATTTTGAGGTTTTCCCACTGACTGCAGGCTGACAGCTTCTCTATTCCTTGCACATCTGTATATATTGCTGAAGCCTGGAGCTGTTACTACAGATTGCAACTGGTGAACACTTTTTTGGAACATCTTGTATTTTTATTTTCACTTTCTCTCATAGCCTGCTTTCAATTCTCACTCACATAAATTGCTCAAATTGCCCCTTCTTTCAAATGATTTTTTTCAGGCCCTCACTCACAAAAAAAAGCTCCGGGATTTCCCGTTTTGCAGTGAAAACTATAATACATTTGTGGCAGGTTTTGTTGCAATTATACCAAAAACAAAAAAGCATTAATCTCCACGACACCCTAATCTTTAAGGGCCAAGGTTAATTAAAAATGGGGCAATCTGTTGGGAGAAAAATTGTCGTTCAGGGCCCGCTTTACTCCTTGTTTTTTGTTTTTCTCCATACTTTAAAAAATACAAATATTTAGTAATTTTGCAAATAATCTGGATTAAAAATGTACCGTTTTGTTTCTTCAGATCCTTTGCAGGCTTCTGTCTTTTCGTAGGGGAATTTTTAAAACATTGTCACCCGATCTTAAAAAAATACCCTTAGTGGGGTTTGCAAAAAGAATGGGGGAAAATAAAAATTTTTATACAGATCATGCACCAAGCATTTTTTTTTTTTTTTTTTTTGTAGTCTATAACCATGGTGGCAAATAAAACTGGGATAGATCTTAGAAAAAGAATTTAAAATTTTTTTCCCTAAATTATGGTCAATTATTTATTTTTCATTTTAGATGTTTTGGCGCATGTAAAGGTCCTTCCCCAGCCCGCAAACCGTTGAATTTAATCAAATTTTGGATTTTAAAAACCTTAAAGATCCATCTGTTAACCATTCCCATAGACTTCAGTTGAAAATTATACTCCATGCGACTTTTTCATGAGGTCAGATTTCAAAACCGCCATTTCAAAACTAGAACATGTTGAATAATCCGGCATATTTCAAGTAAAAAAAAACTTGTCCCAAACATTTCCATGTCGGATCCGCATCCAAGACCCTGTAGAGATGAACGGGACTCGTTTTCTGACTGTGAATCCAGTTGAAAAAAAGACCTAAAATCCGCATTGAAAACCACGACAAAATACTTATCGGACAGAGCGGTTTTAGGATTCAGAATTCGAAGAGTATTTTGACATTTGTTGAGTGGACTTACCCCAAGGTAGTTTAGTGCAGTTTTTGAACCATATTGTGTCCACTTTCACATGGACACAATATGGGTTTATTTTAGTGTTTGTATTACAGCCACAACCTCTCTTATTTGCCCCAAATAACAAACTTCATCATACACAACCTTATTGTAGGGGCTGTTACGCCGCTGTCCACTGCTCGCCTTCTTACCTGTTTGCTGTTGCAATGCAGCTTTCCCCCATGCTGGATATGCTGCTCCACCATTTTTTGGCTGCTGCCCTATCTCCCTCTTGGCTATTAGGAAGACGCAGCTCCTCCCTGCTGTGTTTTACTTGCACAGTGTCCCGTTGGGTGTGGCTTCATCAGTCAATCCTCATGTACCTGTGGCTTTATTTATCAGCTTTTCCCCACACTTCTTTGCCTGATCATGGCTGTGTCTGTCTGTTTGCTTTTTTCTTGGTGTTTTTTTTTCTGCCTAGTCCTTGTTGATATATTTTTTGTTTCTTGTTATGTTTGATCTGTTTGTCTCCCTCCTCTCCTCCAACTCTCTCCGAATCTGGTTTCCGACCCCACCACTCTACCGAAACCGCCCTAACTAAGGTCACCAATGACCTAGTAACTGCCAAAAAAAGCCTACGCCATTACTCTGTGTTCTCCTCCTTAGACCTGTCCTCCGCCTTGACACTGAAAAAATTTCCCCCCCTGTTTCAAATCCTCCCTCCCTCAGCATCACGGATTGGGTATCCCTGGATTTCGTACTTTAGATAGAACATTTCAGCGCTCTCATTATCGCTTCACCCCCTCCCCCCGGCCACTCTTTGTTGGTGTCCCCCAGGGGTTAGTCTTGGGCCCCACTACTCTTCTTCTCATCTCTTGCCCCAATCAGTATAGCTTTAACCCCTTTTTATTTTCCACCCGTATGCGGATACACACGTCTAATCTCTGGCCAGATGTCCCCTCTTTTCCCCATCCCAGAATTTATGTCCATATCTCCCCCTTCTCCCCCCGTCTCTAAAACCAAATGTGAAAAAATGAATTAGTCTTTCCCCCCGTCTCACTCCATCCCTCCCCCCTGATCTCCATCTCAGCAACGGCCTTCACTTCACTGTTCTGAAGTCGCTGCCTTGGGATAAATTTTTTCGAATCCCCTCTGTCCTTTTTAAAACCCACATCCAGCCCTTACTTCTGCCTGGCCGCCTCCACCCGAAAATATCTTCACATCCGCTCATTCCTAAACCCCCGACAACCCAACTGCTGGTCCATTTCCCTTTTTCAAACTCTCGCCTTTACTACGGGGAATACTTTCTGCGGCCTCCCTTTTAGCACTCTTTTCTCCCCTTCAATCCATCCTCAACCCCTTTTGCCCTCTTATCCACCTCTCTCTCGCTACCTTCTGCCTCTCCCCCCTGCCAATCCCTTCACTGGGTACCATTGCCCCAGCAATTCATTTTAAGTACTAACATGACCCCAAAAAGGCTTCCATAACCTCTCCCTTCCCATAACTCTCGTTTAATCTCTAGATATTCCCTCACGCACCTCCGCTTCCCCAGGACCTTCTTCTCTGTCTCCCTTTTTTTCAGCTCCCCCAAAAAACCGTCTTTCCCAAAACCTTTTTTCCCTTTCCTCACGTTCTGGAACTCCTTTCCCCAACACCCCCAAAAATCAACTTTCCCCCCAAAACCCTTCCCCAAGGGCCAACCCCCCCCAAACCTTACTTTTCCCCCCCTTCCCCGGACAAAAGGAACCCGCCCCCCAGAACCCCCCATAACCTTTTTAACCCCTTGGTTCCACCGTTTCTACCCCCAAAAAAAATGTTCCCCCACCCCCCCACCTTTTTATCTCTGTCCTCCCTCCACTGTAGATTGTAAAAACCCTGGGGGCCCGGGGCCCTCAGCCCTCTGTTCCAGGCAAAGTCCCTTTTACTGTTTTCATTTTTTACTTGTTTTTGGGGCATTGTTATGTAAAGTAAAAATCCTTTTTTTTAATGTTTCACGCCCTGGAATCAATTAAAAAGCTTTTTAAAATAAATTAATAAAAAATAATAATAAATAATAATTTAAAAATTTAAAAAAAAAAAATCATAGCTAACCAAAGATATTTAAATATTATTTTGCCATTTGGGGAGCCCGCTTTACATTTTTAAAGTAAATTTAAAACATTTGCCTTTTTTTAGGGGGAAAGGTTTATAAAAACCACATTTACTTTTTACTTTAACATTAAAAAAAAAAAATGGGGGAACAAAAAAGAAATTTAAAGGCAAATTATCCTGAAAAAAGCAAAGTCCGTTGCCCAAGGAAAACTAATTTTAAAAAATTTTTTAATCACTGAACAAGTTTTTTATAAAAATTGGGGCAAATTTGAATAGGGGGGCGTGAAAAAAAATTAGAGCAAAAGGGAAAAAGTATTGGAAAAATTCCGGGAGCGGGGTAACCATTTTTCTAAGGGAAAAAAAAAAAAAAAAAGAAAAAAGAAAGGGTTTTCCCTTAAATTTTTCATTATCTTTTTTTACATGTATTCCTATTGTTATGGGGTTTTTGGGTTTAAAACCCCCAAGGGGAAAATTTGTGATGGAACCCTGGCCCCGCATTTCCACTTCCCAAATTTTTAAAAAATTAGGGAAATTTAAAAATTTTGTCTGCTATCAGATTGCTTTTTCAAAGACTATTACAAATTTTTCTTGTTAAAAAGCCCATTTTCCCATCCAGGTACCTGAACACAAATGGTACAAAAAAAAATTTTGTTTGGCCCGGATTTAAGACAAAAAAATTCATTTAACAATTTACTATAAAAAATGGGGGCAAACAAAAAATGGTCAATTGCCCATAGCAATTTATTTTGCATAAAGGGAAAGCTTTTTTTTTCCGGTACACCAAAAAAAATTCTTAAAGGTAAACTGCCCTCGCCATGATTGTAGCTATAGACTCATGTCCCCCCGGGGCAAACTTCAAGGGCTTTCTCTCCCCTTTCTTCCGGGCACAGACTGTTGCCCAATACTTTTTAATGACCCGGGTTAAAAAAACTTGGGGGCCCCAAAGGGATAAATTTTTTTTGGGCAAAAAATTTTCCTTTTTTGCCCATTGGGGGTTTCTTTTGGGGCCAAAAAAAGTGATTTTTTGACCTAAACAGTTTCATACTAGGGGGGCCCTTTATATCTGGGGGATGTTTTGGGGCTGGGAGAAAACTAATTTCTATTTAAAAGGGGTTTTCCATAAAAAAATTAAAATTTCCCCAAATTTAAAATTAATGCCAAACAAAAAACAAGTTATAAAAGTTTTAAAATTTTCCTTACCCCCCCCCGCACCCCCTAAAAAAAAAAAAAAAAAAAAACCGTAAAAAAATGCTACTTTGCTTTTGTTCTTTGGGTTTAGTTGTTGTTGGAGTTTCCACTCAACAGTTTAATGGACTTATCTGTATTCTGCGGGTCTGTATGTACACAATGTCCACATTATCAGCGCATGTCACCACTATATAGTGACTAATACCAAATACTGTTACTGAGCAAACCAATATTGCAAGACCAATATTACCAATAACAACAATATACAAGGGCCAAATAATAACCCACATATCACTACCATATGTGACTAATACCACATACTGTTAATGCGCAAACCAGTATAGTATACCAAGATCAATAACACCAATAAAAACAATAGACAAGCACCTAATAATACTGCCACATCATGGCTACATATCACCATCATAAATGGTCTGAATAATATCATCATACTATTACTGAATGTAAACTGTTACACTAAGACCACTATTACCACCATAGAGTCACCATATAGTGGTAGATAGCAATGTACACATGCTCTGCAGACATATAGGTGATTACAGTGCAATCACATATAGTGACTAACAACTGACGTTTTTTCTGATGAGTCGTACTTTCTTTTCTT
Organism: Phyllomedusa bahiana; assembly: GCA_025379985.1. Classification (NCBI taxonomy): domain Eukaryota; kingdom Metazoa; phylum Chordata; class Amphibia; order Anura; family Hylidae; genus Phyllomedusa; species Phyllomedusa bahiana. Next base: position 11,325 of record JAODAL010000046.1, read on the forward strand.
TCTTCTTCCGGTACAGACCACCATGATGACTTCTCCTGGCCACAACTCGTACCTGCAGAATTTACCACACAAACAAGTTAGACTCCAAACAGTGAAAGTGCCCTCAACTAACTATAGGGTCCTCATTTATGCCACAAGTAGGAAGAAACACACCCAATATAGTAGTTAGGTAGATAACTATAGGGCCCCCTCAGTAGGTATGTGTTTATATATATGTGTGTATATATATATATATAATTGTGTGTATATATATATATATATATATTAATATATATATATCTATTTATAGTATAATATATATATATATATATATATATATATATATGGCCCCCAGTAGTTAGGTAGGTATATATAGGTTCCCCCCAGTAGTTAGGTAGGTATATATAGGGCCTCCATAATTTTGGTAGGTATATATTTGGTTCCCCCAGTAGTTAGGTAGCTATATATAGGGCCTCCAGAAATTAAATAGGTATATATATAGGGCCCCCTGTAGTTAAGTATATTAGGGCCCCCCCCAGTAGTAAGGGATATATATTTGGGCCCCTTTGGATAATAGAATAAATAATAGATAGATAGATAAATAGATAGATAGATAGATAGATAGATAGATAGATAGATAGATAGATATGCAAGCTTAGGGCCTAGTACATCATTACATCGCGCCACTGCCTGCAGTGGCTGAACAGCTGAGATAAGTGTATTCCATGCAGGCAGCAGCGATCGCTACATCACTGGGGCTATGTGACTCAGCGATGCAGCTGAGTGGCGATAGGGGGGCCTGTAGGCCCCCCTGGTTCAGGGGCCCAGTCTCAAGTGTGACTGCTGCGATCCCTGTAGCTACTCCACTGGCCCTTACTGAGGGTAGTATAAGCTGGTGCAAGACACATTGTTTCCAGTGGTATGTCACTTATTGTGTAATGTACTGTAGTTTGATAGCATTTAATGCTCAAATCTGACAGCACTCAGGCAATGCTACCAGAGCTCAGTCCATTTAATTAATGAGCGGGAATTAACCGTGCCAATCCGCTTCTGATTCTACCTCATCCTAAGATCAGTAGGCATGAGAGGGTGTGACTAACTCCCACTCATGAATTAAGTGCACTCCTCTCTGGCAGCATGGCCTGCACGCTACTAGATTTGAGCATTAAATGCTATCAAACTACAGTACATTACACAATAAGTGACACTGAAATCAGCAAGTTTGTCACTAGTTTATGCTGTCTTCAGTGAAGACAGCATAACTTCTGTGACAGATTCCCTTTAAATAGCTTGACTGAGTCTTCATTGTCATGAACCATCTTGCGATTCTTGTTTGCAGCCGTCAATGTAGCCATCTGCCACTGCACCTAACAGGGCGACTGTCAGCTTCCAGTTGCATTTCATTGCCCATCACAGTTCAGCTTGACTGCTGACTTCTCTGTCTGCAGGCCATGACCATTTGCTACATTTAGGACTACAAAAGAACTCTGCTTGGCCTGACCTGCTTTCTGTTGGACTACGGGGCAGGCCTAATCCTCCAGTACCTCGTCTGGATGATAGCTGCCACTGCAAGTGACCACGTCGGGGCAGTGACCTGAGAGTTCCCTGCAGTGGAGTTCCCATGCGGGTGTTGAGGGTGATGACTAAGGGGCTAATTAGACAATGCTTCTTGGTGTGGTTTACACTAAAACGCGCATGCGGTCCCATGGATCAGCCTCCTGACTGGTGATTCATAACATTCATTCATGTCCCAGTGCTGTTTTTTGTATTGTGTATTTTTCTATGTTGTATGTAACCACCATTACTTGCACCTATGTAGCAGTTTTTCATATTTGAAAGCTGTTTCCATTTGTACTGTAAGGGTATGTTCATACGATGTATTGTGGCGTGTACAGTATGCGCCGCAATACATCTTGTCTTCTGGGAGCTCTCTCGCGAATAATTGACATGTCACTTAACTCCCCACACGTACAATACAATTGTATTGTACGAGCGGGGAGAGGAGGGGTAATCCATAGCTCTCTATGGATTACCGTAATTCCGGCATGCATCTCACCCGTATTAGAGCACAAATATGCGGCGAAATACTCGCCGAAATTATGCCGTGTAAACATATCCTAAAACTACAAGCCCTAGATACTTCCAGGAGACTCCCACAAACCTATATAACACCTAAAATCCAGGAGCAGGGTTATGCAACCCCCTACCCCTGAAATGAAAGTTCCCAGGTAAATCAGGGGGTTCCCAATGGCCAAAATCTCTGGAAATTCAGGGTAAAAAGGTTGGCGAGTATGGTCTATGTTTCTCCCTACTTACCTTTATCTCATTTCACTCCCTCTGCTTTCCTTTTTATGTTGTAAGCTTTAGAAGGCAGGACCTCAAAGACTGTCTTGATAAAAGCCAAACCTATTTAACCCCAGATCACTCAGTCACTACACATAAATTCAAAAGTATGTCAAAACAAAGCTGATGTAAATCTGCAAAAAGCCCAGTGAAAATTCATTGAAATTACATTCCAACAGTGTTTAAATTTAGGATTGATGTAATATATAAAATATAAAATTCAATCATTATGTATTTATAATTTTATATATGTATATTTTTCACTATATAACCCCTTCATTCTTATTCCTTCACTGGATCTTCACAGTTGCTATGTAGAATATTCTCTTTTTAACGCACATTACATGTCAATTGCATTACAATAACACTGTATTTCTAATTTCTGATTCTCATTATATAATATTGAACTAAATCAATACTAGAAACATTGTTACGAGCAACTTTATGTATAAGCAGTTTAAATATATAACCACATCTTCCTGCTTAAGAATTCTTTTTTAAGGAGAGTTTAGAGACAGTATGCTTTGCTTCCAGTATTACCAGTCAAAAAGCTTCCATTAATAATGGCATTTCAATGAGCCCATTGCCAGCACAATGTCAGAAAAGTACTCTAATAAACAGTCACAGTGCTGCTACCACACAAACAACAATGTCAGCAAAGTGTCCCTGATGAATAGTGTCGGCAGAATGCCCTACAAAACAGAGCGAGCAGAGCATCCCCTGAGATGCTGTGAATCTCTATAATATACTGGGAAACAATGTTCTCGATTTTTAATTTTAAATGTCAATGTTATCTCTGTTGTTTTAATTAATTTACTTTATTTGGACCCAGATAAAGACCGTATATCTCTATCCCCACAGGATGAACTGGAAATAAATGTATTAACAACGAATACTACCACAGTGTCACAACAAAGACATCTACTTACCATAACTTATAAGGATAACCACAGTACCCTCATAATTGCAACAGTGACCTCATAACAAGAGATCAACAGTGTTTAATAATTGCAGCCACAGTGCCCCAAATTGAGAGCCAAAGTTCCCGTTATGTCCGCAGTGACCCCATAATGACACTGCCTGTCCCCATATAACAGGTAACGTTAGGGCCTGACCCCCACGGCAGGGCTTTCAGTCGGAATTACAGATTTTTTTCGGATTTGAAAACCATCTGTTAACCGGCTGTGTTACCTTTCTGATTTACTTGGGATTGCACATGATATCTCTCTCTTGTCCGCAACCACGGTGGGACAGAACTCGACCAACAGCCACTAATCTTTAGCTGTGCATAACAGGACCTCTGGGCTCAAATACCTTTTCGCAGGCACACAAATAAGAGCCCCCTATCACTGTAAACCATGCACTTTGCTATTGGTAACCAAGGGCGTACATGCTTACATTTTTCTCAACTCATTTTAAACTTTATGATCTTGAAGTGAGACAACCATTAAATTCAAACGACTCATAGTAATTAGGTCTTTATATCACTAGTTAAAATGAGAGATGCAGTACATACGCAGGTACTGCTGTGTAGTACAGCTCTCCATGCAACTGAGTCAATCAATATGCCCATGCCCAGAGGGCACAGCCGGGCACAGTGATGTCACATGCAGCCTGTAAGCCTTTGTTAGGCTTCCAGGCTGTAAGGGAAACCATCAGAATTTGCGATCGTGTTGTGGGGTGCTAATGGAGGCAGAGGGAGCCCACTTCCACTTTCATTCTTTTAGCTGCTGTGATCACGTTAATCTGACCATCAAAAAATCTGAGCTGTGTAGACTGTGTAGTCTTTGGTGATGGTTTACAGTTTCAAAATCTGAAAAATTGGCATAAATAACATTTTAAAAACATAAAAATGTCTGTATTTGGATAATTTTTTACTCATTTGTAAGTGAAAAATTATTGAAGATACGCCTAAAAAATTATATATTTCTTTCATTGATCTATAAGTGTCCCTCTTTGACCATTCAAAAAGTGCAGAAGTATGGACAAAGCAAAAGATCCTGGAGATAGTAGTTATACAGGGTGAAGGGGAAAAACTTTCAAACAGGAAATGTTGCAGAGAAGGGAGGCTACATTAATTTTTATTTTTGGTTTTGAAACTTTTAACCTCTTACCGACATTTAGCGTATGGGTATGTCGGTAAAGGGCTATGTAGTAGGAATGCTAGGCAATCCTGCTACATAGGCAGCTGGGTGCCGGCAGCTAATTGTAGCTGACTCCTGCCGATAAAAGAAGGGAAGTGGATCGTCTCTGTGTTTCACCCGCCATTTTAACGTCCTGAACAGAGTGGCATCACCCCGCAAAAGTTTTAAATTAATGAAGAACGTGCTGTGTCAGCGTTTTCTCACTCACTCTCACTCCCTTTGTGAAGGCTTCCATCACCGCCATGCCTGCGAATCTAAAACTTCCTGCCCCAAGCAGGAAGTGCTGAAACCACCATGTTTGAACACACTTTTGCATTTTTTATTCAAAGCAAAAGGGTGTATTAATAATCAAGCAACTCTAATGGTCAAGTACCTTCTGCCTTTTTACAAATAAAAGTGAAAAAGGTTACACATAATTGGTGTTGCTATCCATAGAAGTCCGATCTATTAAAATATAATATCATTTATCCTATACGCGTAGTAGAAAATAATTCCAAATGCCAATTGCCTTTTTTGGAGGTCATTTCATGTCCCCTAAAAATTTAAATAAAAGTGATAAAAAAGTTGCATGTATCCCAAACTGGTATCAATAAAAAGTACTCTTCAGCCCACAAAAAATGCACCCCCACTCAAGTCCATAGAAAATGTAAAAAAATGTAAAATTTTGCAGTACTAAACCATGACGAAAAGTCTACATATTTTGTATTGCCGGAATCTTATCATTCTGCAGGATACAGAGAAAACATCATTTATATTGAAGCGTGAACGTCGTAAAAGCAAAATCCCCACAAAAATAGCGTTTGATTTCATCAGTTTAGGCCCCACTATAGAATTTTTTTTTGTCATTTTCCAGTATATGTTATGGCATGTGTCACGGATCGCGCCGCGGCCCGTGCCTGGACCCGCGTCTGAGACCGTGCCCCTGTTGGCTCCCGTGCTTGGGCCTTACAGCAGCTTTGGTCAGTTTGCGCTGGGTCACCTCTGCATCAGCTCAGCCGTTACTTCACCTGTCCCTCTCTCCTACACGTGTCGTCCTCAGTGGCTTCCCCAGCTGGTGTGTGCACGCCCAAAGGGGGTCGCACAGTTAATGGCGCCCAGCCCTGCGGACATTTATGCACACATGCTCCTGTCTTCCTGCTCTGTGACTCTCTGACTCCTTTACTTCATTATGAACTCTCCTCCCTGGATTCAGGTCAGTCGTTGGGTTCTTCCCTTAGAGCTAGGAACTCTGCTTCTGAGCGGCCTGCTGTGGTAACCCCGTGGTTTCCTACTGTGTCTGGCTGCAGCTCTATCATTAACCCTCGCTGTCCAGCGCACCTGTTACTCTGATTTCCTGACGTACTGCCCTCCAGTTTCTCCTCTGAGATTCCTGCTACTGTATTATTCTGTTACGCACCTGGGCCTGTGCATTCCGTTCTACAGCTACAGAGCATCCATATTTATCCACAACGCTGGCCTGCACTTCGCAAGCCACCTCTTAGCACCCACCATCTGCACCCCGCGGTGGTCCTGATTGATCCCTCTACCGAGACTTTCTCTGCTTTGACGCCAGTAACACTTGACAGTACAACTGACGCATTCGAGATCCCGCCGGAGTGGCTCTACCTGACCTAGTGGCTGTTATCAACCAGTCATGCAACGCACCTGGAGCCAACTCTTCCAGAAGCTACAGACAGTAACCGCACGTCCTGGATGAAGTTGCATCTGCACAGGTACATAACCCAGCTCCCTACCTGCAGGTATCTCCGCCTCTGCTACCTATTGTTCGGCTGAAAGCTTCCCAGCCTGCCATGCCCTCTGCCTTCCCTTTACGACGCGACCCCCTTACAGTGTCGGCGGATTCATCAACCAGGTACCAGACACTTCGAGTCCTGGCAACAAGATCCCCAGTTTCGCATCCGATAGAGCCAAAGGTGGCGTCTATCATCAGCCTGGCTCACAGTGAAGCCTTGACCTGGGCCTCAGCCAGCTCTGGGAGAGAGGGATCTGCTGACAGGGACTTCCAAGAATTTCTGGTCGCCTTCCCGAAATTTTTGAACAACCTGGACTGCATACCTCTGCGACATCTGCTCGTGGCTACCTTCCTATCAAGGCAATCTTCTGTGGGCCATCTCCATCCGTTCCGTACCCTGTCTTCAGAACTCGAGCCTTGTTGCACGAGCCTTCTGTGGGGCCTCGCTGTGTCGTCATCAAGGATGAAACTGGCTTGGTCGTGATCCTACCAAGTAACCTGGAGACTGACTAATTGCTCTACAACAAAAAATCGACATAACGTTTCTGAAAGAGACTAGAGCTTCGCAGCAGTCCACTACGCCCCCCCCCCCCCACCCTTCTGTCTCACAAGCCTTGCGCCTCGCCGTGTATCCTGCACCCCAAGTCTACCGTCACCAGCACTTCATATCCCACAAGATGTTCTCTATGGAGGTGAATCATGCTCCATCTAAGCCCGGAGGAACGCACTCGCGCGGCGCAGTCCTGAACCTGTGTCTAGTAACTGTGGCAGTCTCAAGCACTACATAAAGAACTGCCCAGCCCGCCCTGCTGCGCCCCGGAAACCTCCATGCCATGGTGTAGTGGGGGAAGTGTCTCTGAATAAATATGCCTCTGCTCACGCTCTGTTATGGTTCCAGTACTAAAGTTCAAATTCCTGCTCTTCTGGACTCTGGCTCATCTGAGAATTTCATCCACCCGTCATTACTGGAAGAATTCTGTCTGCCTGCCACCTGTCTGGATAAACCGCTGCGTTTCTCCATCAATGGGGAGATCCTGAAAGAACCAGTGCGTTACCGTACCAAACCTCTGTCTCTGCGAACTGGAAGTTCCCACCAAGAGGACATCTCGTTCTACGTTTTGCCTAATGCTTCTGCTTCTGTTCTGCTTGGCCTACCGTGGTTGCAGCGTCACAACCCTTCCCTGGATTGGAAAATAGGTGAAGTTCTCCAGTGGGGCGAGCCATGTCATTCTCGCTGCCTCAAGTCTGCCCATCTTGTGCAGTCCCGGCCACTCGTTTCCCTGCCCGTTTCTGCTGTGCTGCCTGAAGAGGACCCTCAAGCACAAGAAGAGCTCCTGGTCTGTAAAGACACCTCTGTTTCCCACAAACCTCTCCCCCTATCTACTGATTCTGCTTCTGCCCCCCAGGTTCATGAAGTAATCCGGGACTCTCTGGACACCTCCTCTGAAGACAGTTCCTGGGATACCGAGGAGGAGGTGGTTACCCCTAGCCATTATGGGGGTACCTGGCTAGCCCGGAGGGGAGGGCTTAAGGTTGGGGTACTGTCACGGATCGCGCCGCGGCCCGTGCCTGGGACCGCGGTCGAGTCCGTGCCCCTGTGTCTGGGTCCACTGTGGCTCCCTGTGCGGGGCTTACAGCGGCTGCGTCAGTTTGCTCTGCACCTGCTTCTGTTCAGCTTACTCACCTGGTCCTTGCTTCCACACGTGTCTGTCCTCTGTGGCTTCCCCAGCGTGTGTGTAGCACCCCATAGGCGTTGCCAGCCTAGCGGACATTTATTGCTCACACAGTGCTGCCAGCTATCCTGCCTGTGACCACTGAACCTTATCCTTCATAAAGAACTTCCCCGCCTGGACCTGGTGCAGTTTGTTGGTTTCATCATTAGAGGCTAGACCTCTGCTGCATGAGCTCCTGCTGTTTCAACACCTTGGTTACCACTGAGTGTCTTCTGCAGCTCTGCATTAAACGCCTTGCGCTTGTCCACGCACCTGATTACCTGACTGATATCCTGCTGCTGTATTAATCTGTCATCACCCTGGGACTAATGCTTCCATTCACAGCATCCGTTAATACACCACCTGTCATGCACACGTCGGCCTACGCCCACCAGCAATAGCACTCTCCTGGTCTGCGTCCGGCGGAGGGTGCGTCCTGAGATCCCCTCTACCCAGGGACGTTTTTTCCCTGGATTGGCGCCATAAAACGTAGACAGTATGGTAAAAATAATACATATGAAAAGTAAATCTTGTCTGGGAATATGAAATCCCTCGTGTCTATGTAGGTGGAAAAATAAAGTTCTGGATCCTGAAAGGCGAGGAGGGGAAAAACAAGCATGACAAAAAAAAAAAAAATAGGCTGCGGCAGGAAGGGGTTAATTAAGTACTTTATTTAAACTTATACACTGTGTTATACCCAGAGAAGGGCATGGCACATCCATTTTCTATTTGTGTGTTAATGAATCCCTGTTTCGTGCACCAGCCCCCCAAGACCTGAACTAGGTAGACCATAGTGCATTTTTTATGTATAATTCATTATGTCAATATCTGAAGAGAAGAGTGGACAGAGTATTAAAAGTGTTTTGTTCAATTACTAAATAATAATCAAAGGTTTACATATACGTGGATTGAGAATGGACCCATTGACTATAACCTTTATAATACTTAAGTAAGCCACAACTGATGCAAACAAAGGTAGAACAAATGCTCTTCAGCATTAGAAACAAATTTACCATAGAGGGATATAATTCCTTCTACTTTATATCGATTCAACTCTCTTGCTATGTTTATGTGGCTTATTCCATAGAAAATAATATGGTGGCTTATACCACATACAGTTTGTCCATAGACGGAAATGGTGACTTTTGCCCTGTTTTAACAGTGACCACTTGATGTAAAGCATTTTAAGGTAAACCAGTTAATTGTTAGTTAAATCTGTAGAAATTTTAGTTATCTGCAATTTTTCACGCCCAGTGTGTTGCAATCATAGTAAATTACATATATTTTACTTCTAAATATCACTTCCTATGGCTGCAACAATGTCCTCTGTGCAATTTCTAATGCATTGTCACACAAGCAAAGTCACAATTACTGTAGATAAAAGTACTGTATTTTAGTTTAAGGATACATACCATTAGAAAATAACCTATTATTTTAAGAAGGTTTTTATTACAAACATATATATTTTTTTTATAAAAATTGTCAAATTAGTGTCAAACCAAACAGACAGATTTGTGCAACACTAATAATTAACATAAAACAAATCTTGACATATTCCACACTGACTACTGCAGAAGCCACAATAAGCTCTGCTCGATTCTATACAGCTTATCAGTATTGACTGGGACAGAGCAGAATCATTTCATTATTATTACAAGGTAGGCCATAGCTCGAGTGATCAGTTGAAAGCAGACGCGGACTGGCCCACAGGGAAATGAGGGAAACCATTGGTGGGTTGTATAAACATCATCAGAAGAGGCAAAAAGCAGAGAACAGAGAGTGCAGAAAGCAAGAGCAGAGTATAATGGAGGCAAACTACAGTCATTATTAACAGAAGCTGAAGGATGGTCCCTATAAATAAAAACACCACCCGATGGATCCAGAAAAGGCTTCAACTGGGGGGCCTCCCTAGAGTTTCAAATCCACTGTGGGCCCTAGACACACCAGCCGACACTGTGTTGAAGGTCTAGGTAAGGGCAAGGATATTAGCACTATATTATGATAAACCCCCTTAAAGGCACCTGGACGTTTTCATACTCCCAGGGTCCCAAAGGTGGCTATGCAAGGGATCGCTCACGCATACCCCTCAGCACACCCACTAACAAACTTGCCCGGGCATCAATAAAAGCGCAACGAGGCAGTGTCGCCCTGTTAAGCTGTTTTAACAGCATTCTAGATGCCGCGACCAACTTAGCCGCGGCGTCTGATATGAAGAATTCGGTGCCGTAAAGGCACAAAAATTTTCGGATCTTCATGGCGAATGACTGAGGCGTCACCACCAGCAGCACACCTGCATATGGCGATCCAACGCCCTGACATTGGCAGCGGGGAGCCTTGTTGAACGGCTCCTCACTATTGCCAATGTCCTGGTTTAGCGCCCCACGTCCTGTGGCCATCCACGTAGACGAAATTGTGAAATGCGCCATCTTTGGTAACAGTTTTAAATGACATTGTCATAATTCAAATGCATTAGGCCGTAATTATACGATATCACGCCACCTAGTGAGAGGTTACAAGGTAACAAAGGAGTGACTTAATGATTTATCACGTAAAAAAAAAATAAAAAAGAGATTAAAGTATCTTTAAAGTACAAAAAAGTATTAAAAAGCTAGTTCAAATCACCCCATGTTCTACCATTTTATCAAATCTAAAAAAACAATAAAGATAATAAAAAAATTTATAAAACATATTTGTGTTGTCACAATTTAGAGGTGCTGGCAATGGAGCTTCCGAAAAAGTTCAATCTAATATAAAATACAAAGTATCATTTATACCATACTGGCATGAACACCGTATAAGTACAAAAAAATTCCAAACGCAAAATATGCATTTTCTTTGGTTCATAAACTTTCTACGATCACTATAAGAAAAGTTCATCGCATAGCACTTCCCAAACTGACTTAGCATTAGAAAAGATTACACTTTAGCCCCTCAAAAAACGGCACGTTCACTGATGATCAGTAAGGTTGATCTACAAAAATGTTATGTTCGTGCTGTAATACGATCAACAACAAAGTCTGCACTGTATATATGACGAGTTGCAAATTCAATAAATTAAAAATTTGGATTATGTGTTTACTGATAACAAAAACATAACGGAGTCTTTAGGTGTAGTAATGCTCGGAATGCATATCAACCTGTAATCTACCAAGAAAACTTATTAAATTTAACAAAAGATATTAACGACAGAAAAGCAAAACACCCCACCCACCAGTGGCGTCAAAAACCTTTTTTTATTTCACATATGTCTACACTTGGAATTTATTTTCTATTGCGGTTAGACCCATACTAAAGAATTCGTAGGCATCTAGCAATGTGAATAAAAACCATATAGAAAGTACACGTTTCAATAAGTCCCGCAAAATAAAAAAGTTCCCAGTCATATAGTCAACATATAGGTGGAGAAAAAATAAAAAGGTTATGAGCTCTTGTGGAAGCGAGGAGGAAAAACTAACAGTAAAAAAAAAAAGCTGGGCCATATAAGACGGCGTTAACAAGCCACCGCAGCGTAACGAACATTCTTACACATTACACACCCCCCGTGACATCTGGTCTTTTATGGGTAGGCGAAATCTGAAATTCATCACTATCTGTATATAGAGTCTAGTGGACAGATGTCTCTGTTACACTGACTTCATTCCTATTAGAGCATGATAAGCAGGGGTCTCCAACTACAGTCCTCAAGGCCCACCAACAGGTCACGTTTTCCAGCTTTCCTTAACATTGCACAAGTGATTTAATTATGCTGCACAGTTGATTTCATTATTGTCAGTGCAGTCTGTGGGAGATCCTAAAAATATGACCTGTTGGTGGGCCTTGAGGACTGGAGTTGGGGAGCCCTGCTGTAAAGCACATACAACCTGTTGTACTATCTTTACAGCAATATAGAAGGGAAGTGTGTGCTCGTAATATTGTGACCCAGGGAAAATAAAAAATTTTTTTATAGAGCTGCAGCATATAAAAAATCTGAAAAATCTACTTTATTTCTAATTAAGGATTTACATCTTCACTTTTAGGCTGCCCTCTAATGGTATTTACATTACTTTATTTTTGTGACCTTCAAGGAATTCCATTATGTTTCCAATTATACACAATACCAAATCCCTAATTATAGAAACATGTGTTCCAAATTCAATTCACGCTCATTTTTGTCTTCAAAGTAAAGAAATGCAAACAAGAGACACCATGTTTTATACTTGTAACATGTTATTAAAACCACGTTGATGGCAAAAATACATTCTCTTATAGGGGTCATACCCATGAGTCTTATGTTTTGGTGATGAAAATAGGAATCCCTGGCTAAGTTTTGCCAGAAACTATCCCATTCAGTTTCAAGAATGCTAAAGATATCAGCTCATTTAAAGTTCTTCAAATCCTTCTTATAATTAAATGAAACTTTTTTTTATAAATTAATAATTAACTTCTTTACTGTTTTACTTTTTTTAGTCAGCACCTTGCAAATGGCTTTTCCCAGAGTCCACGTTGACTGAGGTTAGCAGCAAAACTTAAGGATTGTATCTTTTTTGGCATCAGATCAAGAACGCAGAGCTGGAGGGTTCTTGAAGACATCTGTCCTCTCCGAACAAACTGGATCCCAATTAAGAAAATGGTCCTTGACCAAAATGTTGAATACCTCCAGCGGTGCCAAACAATGATATTTAAACATATCATCTACATCTGCATTTAGGCTAAATATATACTGGAAGAAAAGTATGAGAAAATAACACGAAGTAACCTCAGTGGTACAAAAGAATGCAAAAACAATACTGATAAGGAAATATTTGCATATACTGTACATTTTTAGTATAAATCTAAGTCTAAAATTAAATTGGTCCCTAGAGGTTTTTTCTATTAGAAATGTACTGTGTTATTGAAATTTTACTTCAGTCAGCAGAGAAATCTCCAGTAAAAGCAGTAATTTGTAATGTTCAGGTTGCAAGCAAAATGGATTTTTTTTTATAATAATACTATATAATATTATATTTCAGTTGGGAAATTGTATGCCTCATGCATATTGTGTTGATTAGTATTGCACTTCGGATGTGGGCTGATGTCAAAATTGACCTGGATAGGAGCAAAAGTCGGCAAAAAATTATCATAATATTATGGTTAGAGAGGGCGAGAGAATGATTCAAACGAAGTTGGAATTCGTTTAGAATTTACAGGAAAACTTCGTGGTTTCGGACGAAGTCGAACTTTGGGGTACTTCGTGTGAACTAAGAGTTGTGCTTTTGATTCATTAAAATGGCTGCGAGCACATGGCGCTACATGGCAGAAGCACTCTGGGAGTAAGAAGGGGCATAGCCTGCAATGACATGATTGCAGAGATGAAGCCAATCAGATACGAGCGGAATTCTGTGACGGCACCGCACTATAAAAGTACCAGAGCGCTGCCGCGGGTGGGGGGGGGGGGGGGGGGGGAGCTCACTACTCCTCTCGACTGTACTCGACAGATGTGAATTGCAGGTCTGCGGTGATAGCGCTTTCCTGAAGAACTGATTTTATACAGAGCGATTTCCTGAGGGGGTGTCTCAGCTTGTCTCAAGACTGAGTTCTCTTGAATGTTGCTATTTCTTGATTTTGTATTGGGTATTGGATCCTGAAATACCAGTGTGCGCGCACTGCACGCTGCATTATCACTACAAATCCAAGTGGGATCTAAGCCAGTTCCTGTTGTATTCATTAAAGAAACGCGTTTATAACAATACAAATACCACTTCATTTATGCTGCTGAATTCTATTGCGCAATGTACATCCAGGGGTTAGATTAAGCGTATGTTTTGCTGGTAGTGCTGACAAAAATAAACCGTCATATTTCGCCAAAATATATATATATTCTTATTTGGTTAGCCTAAAAATCACTAAAGCAAAGGCAAATTACAACTGTATCTCGTGTGTTGTGTGGCGTTAGAAAACAACGCAATTGTAACACTAAGCTGAGATTGTGCGGCTCAATCTTTGGCGCAATTTACATCCAGGGGTTAATTAGCGTTGTTTTTGCTGGTGGTGCTGACAAAAATATACGTCATTATTTTCACCCAAATATATTAAATATTTATTTTTGGTAGCCTAATTTCAACAAGCAAAGGCAAATTACAAACTGTATCTCTTGATATGTAGTGGCGTAGTAAAACACTCAATTGTAACACGCAACTTAGTTGGTGCGGCTAATTCTTTGTGGCCGCAATTTACATCCAGGTTAATTAAACTTGTTTTGCTGGTGTGCTGGACAAAAATAAACTGTCTTTTTCAACGCTCAAATATACAAATAATTTTTTTGGTAGCCCAAGCCCCAAGCAAAGGCAAATTACAACTGTATCTCTTGTTGTGTGGCGTAGAAAACACGCAATTGAAACACGCTACGAGTGGTGGCGGCTCAATTCTTTGGCGCAAATTACAATACGCAGGGGTTAATTAAGCGTTGTTTTTTGCTGGTGTGCTGACAAAAATAGAACTGACTTTTTTTCACGCCAAATATATATATATTATTTTTTGGTAGCCCTAAATCACAACAAAAGGCAAATTACACACTGTATCCTCTTGTTGTGTGGCGTAGAAAACACTCAATTGTAACACGCAACTAGTTTGAGTCGGGGACTCAATTCTTTGGCGCAAATTACCATCCAGGGGTTAATTAGCGTTGTTTTTGCTGGTGATCTGACAAAAATAAACTGTACTATTTCAACGCCAAATATATATAAAGTAGTTTTGGTAGCCTAATTACACAAGCCAAAGCAAATTACACAAACTGTATCTCTTGTTGTTTGGCGTAGAAAACACGCAATTGTAACACCTACTCAGTTGTGTGCTGACTCAATTCTTTGTGGCGCAATTTTTTTTATTTACATCCAGTGGTTAATTAAGCGATTGTTTTGCTGGTGTGCAGACAAAAATAAACCTTCTTATTTCAACGGCCAACTAATATATATCTTGTTGTTTGTTGGTAGCCTAATTCACAAGCAAAGGAGCAAATTACAACTGTATCTCTAGTTTGTGTGGCTAGAAAACACGCAATTTATAACACGGCTACTATTTTGTGGCGAGGTCACAAATCTTTGGCTGCAATATACATCCAGGGTAAATTAACGTTGTTTTTGCTGGGTGTGCTGACAAAATAAACTGTCCTTTTTCAACGCCCTAAAATAATATATATATTTTTTTGGTACCTAAATCACAAGCAAAGGCAAATTACACTGAATCACTTGTTTGTGTTGCGTAGAAAAACTACGCAATTGTAAACACGACTACTAGTTTGTGCGGCTCAAATCTATTGGCGCAATTTACATCCAGGGGTATTTATTAAGCGTTGTTTAGCTGGAGTGCTTGACAAAAATAAACCGTCTTTTCAGCGCCAAATAAATATAATTATTTTTTTGGTAGCCTAATTCCACAAGCAAAGGCAAATTACAACTGTATCACTTAGTTGTGTGGCGTAGTAAAACTGAAAACACGCAATTGTAACACGCTACTAGTATGTGCGGCTCAAATCATAGGCGCAATTTACATCCTGGGTTAATTAATCGTTGTTTTGCTGGTGTGCTGGACACAATATAAACCTCTTTTTTCAACGCCAAAATATATATATTATTATATTTTGGTAGCCTAATTCACAAGCAAAGGCAAATTACAACAGTATTGCTCTTGTTAGTGTGGCGTAGAAAAACAAACACGCAATGTGTAACACGCTACTAGTTTGTGCGGCTCAATTCTTGGCGCAATTTACATCCATGTTTAATTAGAGCGTTGTTTGCTTGGTGTGCTGACAAAAATAAACTGTCTTTTTCAACGTGGGGGGGGGGAAGGGAGGGTAGGTAGGGGTAGGTAGATAGGGGGGGGGGGTTGGTTATGTGGTTTTGTTGGGTTAAGCCTAGGGGGGGGGGGGGGGGGGGTGTTGGTTACCTTATTGGTTGTTTGGTGGCCTAGAAAAGGCAATTTTGAATGAGGGAGGGAGGCGTGTGTGTGGTGTCTGAGTACATTATAATTGTGTGTGACGTATGAAAACACGCAATTTGTAACACGCTACCTAGTTGTGCGGCCATTTCTTTGGCGCAAATTTACATCCGAGGGTTAATAAAAGCTGTTGTTTTGACTGGTGTGCTGACAAAATAAACGTCTTTTTTCAAACGCCAAATATATATATATTTTTTTGTAGCCTAATTCACAAGCAAAGGTAAAAAATTACAACTGAATCTCTTGTTTGTGGTGGCGAGAAACAGCTTCAATTGGTAACACGCTACTATTTTGTTGCGGTCTCAATTCTTTGGCGCATTTACATCCAGGGTTAATTAAGCGTTTTTTGCTGTGTGCTGACAAAAATAAACCGTCTTTTTTCACACTACCGAAATATATACATATTTCTGTAGCATAATTCGACCAAGCGAAGGTTAATTAAGCCTGTTTGTGCATTTATACATTTAGTAAAACCATCACAGTGCTTGTAAACGACACATACAAGTAAATTTTTCCTGTGCCATTTGTGGAGCGCATTTATACCCAAGGGTTTTACCCAAGCTTGTTACTGGGGTTCATTTGGAAGTCAAAAACAGGGCTGTAATATTTTATCATATACAGATTAGCTTCATCAACAGTGGTCTGTACATTTTATAACAAACATTATGTCAGACAGAGAGGTGGCAGCTCTGCAACTGCTGAGCTTGCAGTGGTCACAAACATTTCAGAAACGTGGCCCAGGTCGCACACACAAGGGACGTCCAGCAGGTTGTCACTCGGTGAGGCCAAACTGCGCTGATCATCAGCGGCCGTGTGATGTTCAGGCAACCCAATGGTATTCTTGATTGGTTGACTAGGTCATCCTCTTACCTCCCCAGATGACATTCAGACATCCCCCCCAAGAGTCGGTGGGAAACCTCAGACACAACACTTATTTGGCCATAAGGCCGGGAGCGTGTCAGCGGCCCTCACCTGTCCTCACAGCCCGCCTCTGTCCCACCAGTTCCCATCAGCCAGGATCTACTATGTGGTCTGGGCTCAGCGCCACTATATAGCGATGATGAACAATTTGAGGATGGCAGTCAGCAGCTACGTTGCACGAAAGAAATTGGGGCCAATATCCCCAGCTTCTTGCGATAGGGCGGCAAAGTAAAGATGGGTAGAGTGGCCAATGGAGGTCAAGTATGTAGGAGTAGGTCAGCCTCGGCCTACTAAGACCGGTGGATTGAGGACAGTAGTGGACGATAAACACAAATAGATGATGATGTATCCGACCTCATCTGACTTGGGAGCGGGTGAAGCGAAGGGCTTCATCATCGACCAGGAGCAGATGGCGTCAGCTTGTCGCGATCAGGCAGGCGGCGCAGCATCAATTGTGTTTGAGGCCGAGAGACAGCAGGGACACAGTGTGAGGTCTGGAGCCAAGCGGCCACGGGTAAAAACCCGCTTCGCAGGGTCCAAGACAGTAGCGGCACAAGGGTGCTCAGCGAGGGCACGCGGCGTGCAGTGAGTCAACCTCAGTGCGGAGCGTTGGCGGAAATAAACGAGCATACTCGCGGTGTGGCAGTTTCTTTGCTAAGACATCCGTAGAGCCGAATATGGTATATGGTAGAATCTGTGGGCAGAAGTGAAGCGTGGCCAGGGAGCTATACGTTGGCGACAACGGCCCTGCTGTCACACACTGCAGCGTCACACCGGTGTCCTGGGAGAAAACGTGGCTCAGATGTGGTGGTCCATCCAGCCCGCTGCAGCAGCATCAGCGCATGAAGCACGCATTCCATTTTAGACATACCATCAAGGCGTTCCACCAACCTCTGCAAAGGCAGCCTGTATCTCTTTGACATCCTCTATCTTCCGGTTCAGATGCTCCATGCACCTTCGCACTGCATTAGGGCGCCAGCAGTCAGTTCAGCCAGAGTCAATGTAAAGAGACAACAGTATGCCGTCCAAACCATCCTACGAGTTCAGCAGAGCTGACCGTGGGCTTCCTGTCCAAGTGTTGGTACTGCTGAAGGCAGTCCCATCCCTTTCCAAATGGTGGACTCTGCACCATTCAGAGAACTAAATGGCATGTTGCCGAGCCGAGATGGAGAAGTTCCAAAGCCGTAGTTATTTCTTTTCCAAAAAGGCAGTACCAGCACTTCATAAATAAGTAGGAACAGAAAGTGTGTCAGTCCCTTTGAGCTGATCGGATTTTGTTACCAAGGAACACAGGCAGCGCGGAGAACGGTCTGGAGCAGTAACAACGGTCAGGCCAGTACAATGTCCCTTTACGGCCCACTGGAGGTGAATTGTGCTTCCCAGCCCAGGCACACCAACAACTTGGACAGAGACCCGCCACTTTCCCTCCTCCACGTTGTGCGAAACAGAAAACATTGCAAGTGCTCCTGCGGCCAATTTCCGCCTCCTCCTCCTCCAACTCACCAGACACCACCATCTCTATCAACAGCCTCCAACAAGTAACTGGTGCTCCACATACCACATGTGAATGGGCACAGCGTGTCACGCAGTTCTACCCCTAGCCTTGCCTCTGCGAAAACGAAGTCACACAGGGGAAGGAACTGGCTCCGCGTCCATGCAGCAAGAAAATTCGATTTGTGAGGCTTTCTCCGCGCCAACCTGCAAATCGAACCATGTGACGGACCAATGGATGAAACATGGTGTCCGCATCTAGCAAACCGAGAGGGATGAGGACCATCTCGCCCTCATGGCGCACGTGTTTCAATTCTGTGTAAAATGGTTCCGAAGTCTTCCACCGATCTTCAAACATTCAGAAAATGGCCAGGAAACTGAGTGCATGCACTTTAACCTTATCCCAATCGTACACAGCCAGGAGCACCCTCCTCGAGTTGTCAGCGGCAGAACGGCCTCCCCCAACAGCGCTCTGATATGGCTGATTTTTCCACCGCTCTGGAATTCCAGCCTGCACATGTTTGGATCCGACTGTATGAAACAGAGAAAGGCCATTACGGATATTTTTTGATGATCCAGGCAGACAGAATACTCCCCTGAATAACTATTAGATGTCAGGCCAGTGGCAGCTCATGCTGACACCTCCGTTGTTGAGTCCATTCGAGGAGGCCACGTTATATTGTCAGTCCCAGGACTTGACGTGAAAAATGTAATAAACGTCAATTCCAACTGCTTCATGTCCAGGAACAGAAGCTGAAAAATCTGTCTGGGCGCAGGGGACTGGAGATGTGGCGGACTACATCTCGTGTGGCCACATGAGTTCCGGTGGGACGGAAATGATGAGGAGGAGGAGACATTGGAGCAGAAGCATTGTCTGGGGTGAAAATATGGAATATTCAACCCGGTGACAAGAGAGGAGGAGGGATCAGCAGAGGAGGTGGATGGAGTAAGAGGAAAACGATGCAAAACTCCCAAGCATCCGTGGTACAGTATATACAGTTGGAATGGAGGCAGGGAGCCCCACGAGTCACTTGGTGCAGATGTCCGCAGCATGGCTTATTTAGCCTGGCTAGTGACAGCCTAATAGTCCCATCATCCGCAGAGGGATGACTTCTGGCCACTCCACCCTATTGGAGCCCACGCATACGGGTCCAAAATGGAGCTCTTTTTTCCCAGCTAATGAGAGGCAAGACAAACTCAAATACTATAGGGAAATCCTCCGTAATCAGTTGCCCAGCCAATGAGCGGCATCGACCCTCCTCTTGACAGTCTGACAGTGGGTTCCTCCGCGCTCACGTAATACTTCTTACTGCCTTGCGTCTGCTGGGGGAAGGAGGGGGGTAGAGCAGTACCACTCCATCAGCAGTAACCTAAGTCTGGAGTCACTAATGAGCAGCTTCCTTCACCCCCTTCGGGATCGCCTAGTGAGGAGGGCAGTCACCAGATAGCAGGACATGGAAGCATTCCCCTGAAACCAACAGGTTTGTGGCCTACATGGACAGCACTCTGCCACCCCAAGTTAGAAGATATCCGCTGGACTACTGGGGCAGCCAAACCTGGATTGTGTGGCCGCAACTTGCCGAGTTTGCAGGGAGAAGCGTCCTGCCAGGCCCGTAGTGTGGCATCAAGCGGGGTTCAGTGCGGCGGGGGCCACGTTACCCCAAGGAGAACCCCTTGTTCCACGTGAAAATGTTGAACGACTGACCTATTGTCAAGATAATCAGCGTGGATCGGCCAGGGAATTCCACACACCAATGCCTATAGGTCGTTCAGTCCTGGGTCAAACTACCTGCCTCAGCCACTATTCTGAAGCCGCCCAACCTCCTGATTGCACACAATCTGCTATAGTGTTCTCCATCTGCCTACCACCGTCTTGACCAGGGACGGTATTTGCCACCCACTCTCAACACCCAGTCATTGTGCCAATTTTTCTTGACTAAGTGCTCTGCAGCAGCAGCTGTTGTGTTGCCGTGACATCCACACAGTGTCCATTGTGCCACATCTGCGGCCTGGTACTGTTTTGCCACCGTCCAGAATGGTCATTGTGCCCACTCACTGTACTCTCATGCTGTTGCTCCTGTCATCACCTCCACGTCTCTTCAATTTGCCACTGCTGACCTCATGCTGCTGCCAAGGAGCCCGGTGAACACCGCTCTCTAGTCATTTGATGCCGCTAGTGCCTAATACTATTAGCCACCTGCATGAATGTCATTGTGCCACTCTCTGACCTCTATGCTGTACTCCTGTCAACACCTCCCACTCTCCTGTCTTGTGCCACGCCTGACCTCATGCTGCTGCCAGCCGGTGAACCCTCCGCTCCATACAGTCAATGTGCCGCTCTGTGGCCTAATCTGAGTTGCCGACCTGCAGAAAGTCAATATGCACTCTCTGACCTCATGGCTGTAGCTCCTGTCAACACCTCTCCACTCTTCTGTCATGTGCCACTGCCTGACCTCATGCGCTGCCCCTCCGTGACCTCCGCTCTCAGTCATTGTGCCGCTCTGTGGGACTAATACTAATTTTGCCACCTGCAGAATGTCATTGTGCACTCTCCTGACCTCATGCTGTTGCTCCCATCATCACCTCCACTCTCAGTCAATTGTGCCACTTGCCTGACCTCATGCTGCTGCAACCGCCAGTGACCTCCGCTTCACTAGTTCATTGTGCCGCTCTGTGGCCTAGATACAATTTGCCACCTTCAGAATGTTCCATTGGCCACTCCTCAGACCTCATTGCTGCTGCGTGACTCCCTGTCTCCGTGCCCTCCACACTGTTCATTGTGCCACTGTCTGACCTCATGTCTTCTGCCGTGGCTGCTGCCAGTGCCCTCGCACACTGTGGCCTACTCCTGTTTTAGAGCACCTCCAGAAAATTGTCATTGTGTGCCACTGTCTGACCTCAATACGCTTGCCGCCGTGACCTCCACACTGTATCATTGTGGCCACTCTCTGAGGCTTAATAACTGTTTTTAATTCCGCCTCCACATGTCATTGTATCACTGCCCTGACCTCATACTGCCTGCCGCCGTGAACCTCCACACTGTGTGATTGTTCCACCTCTGTGGCTTAATACTGTTCTTTTTTCACGCCTTTCCAATAATGTCATTGTGCCACTGCCTTACCTCAGACTGGGCTGGCTTACCGTGACCTCCACACTGTGTTGATTGTGCCACTCGAGGCCTAATACTGTTTTGGCCACCACCTCCAGAATCCATTGTTTCCACTGTCTGACCTCCATACAGCTGGCCCGCCGTGACCTTCCACACTGTGTGAATTGTGCCACTCAGTGTGCCTAATCCTGTCTTTGCCTGCCTCCATAGATGTCATTGTGCCTACTGTCTGACCTCATACTGCTTGCTGCCTTGTGACGCCTTCCACATCACGGATAATCATTGTGCCACTCTGTGGCCTAATAACAGTTTTTCCTCCGTCTCCCATAAAGTCCATTGAGCCACTGTCTGACCTTCATACTGCCTGACTCCGACTGCTGCCGCAGTGACCTCCACACTGTATCTTGTGCCACTCTGTGGCCTAAACAGTTTTGCCGCCTCATAATGTCATTGTGCCACTCGCCTGACCTCATACAGCTGCCTAGGCCCGAGGACCTCGCACACTGTGGTTATTTGCCACTCTGTAGGCCTAATACTGTTTTGGCCACCTCCAGAATGCCATTGTATTCCACTTGTCCTGACCGTCATACGCTGCCTATCGCGCCGTGACCTCCACACAGTGTGATTGTGCCACTCTGTGCCATAATACTTGTTTTTCCGTTTTTTTCCGCGTCCATAATGTCATAGTGCCACTGTCCTGACCTCATACCTGCAGCCGGGCGTGGACCTCCACACTGTGTGAATGTGCCACTCTGGGCCTAATACTCGTTTTGGCCAACCGTCCATAATGCCATAGTGCACTGTCAGACCTCATACTGCGCCCGCCTCGGCCGTTGACCTCCACACTGTGTGATCTGTTGTCCACTCTGTGCCTAATACTGTTTTCCAGCTCCATAAAGTCATTTGTGCCACTGTTCTGACCTCATGCTGCTGCGGCCGAGACCTCCACACTGTATCATTGAGCCACTCTGAGGCCTCAATACTGTTATTGCCACCTCCAGAATGCAATTGGTGCCACTGTCTGACCTCATTCTGCTGGCGGCCGTGACCGTCACACTGTGTGATTGTGCCACTCTGTGCCCCTAATGCTGGTTTCCGCTCCATATTGTCATTGGTGCCACTGTCCTGTACCTCAACAGCATGGCCGCTCGTGACCTCCACACTGTATCATTGTGCCACTCTGTGGCCTAATACTGTTTTGCCACCACCAGAAATCCCATTGTGCCACTCGTCTGACCTCATACTGCTGCCGCCGTGACCTCCACATGTGTGATTGTAGCCACTCTGTGCCCTAAAATTAAAATACTGTATTTTCCGCCTCCATACATGTCCATTGTGCCACTGTCTGACCCATACTGCAGCCTGGCCGTGACTCCACACTGTATCATTGATGCCACTCTGTGGCCTAATACTGTTTGCCAACCATACCATAAATAGCCATTGTTGCCACAGTCTGACCTCATACTGCTGCCTAACGCCGTGACCTCCACAACTGTGTGGCATTGTGCCACTCTTGTGCCCTAATACTTGTTTTTTGCCCCGCTCTTCCAAATGTCATTGTGCCACTGCCTGACATCAGCTGCTTTGCTGCCATGACCTCCACACAGTGTATTGTGCCACTCTGTGCCTAAAACTTGTTTTTGCCGCCTCCAGAAATGTCATTGTGCCACTGGCCTGACCATCATACTGATGTGTCTGCCGCCGCCCACCACTCACA
This sequence comes from Phyllomedusa bahiana, assembly GCA_025379985.1. Taxonomy (NCBI): domain Eukaryota; kingdom Metazoa; phylum Chordata; class Amphibia; order Anura; family Hylidae; genus Phyllomedusa; species Phyllomedusa bahiana. The sequence continues at coordinate 34,423 of JAODAL010000046.1, forward strand.
CTCTATCCACTAATGTTGCACCTGACTCACAGCTTGTTTTTTTCAGCTTTTTCGCTGGCAGCATGACTTATCAGGCCTACAGTCCCGCTTGTAGTTTTTTGGTACAGGTTTTGCCTCTTAAGTGCCCAAGGGAATTTTAATTGAAGCGTATTCTAAAGCGTCGGCATTTCATAGATGAGCGTGATCAAACTAAAACAACAACAATGTATAAGACCAAAACACCCACACCAAGCTCCCACTCATATTTAAGCATTGCACAAACGTTCTACACACCCTGCAGCTCTGTGGCAGCCTGAAATAGCTGTTTTTTAACATTGATTCGTGACCGAGAAGTAATTCGGACTCACCGAAACGAAATTTTGTCGAAAATACGGCGAAGTGACCGAACCGAATTTTTGAGAAATTCGGCCATCTCTAATTATGGTAACCAGAAGTGCCATCATGCTGAAAATGAAACTGCAACAGGAGTAGGAGTGCCACAAGAAAATAACACATAGAAAACCTTAATCCTGACTCCATTTTAGGCTTATGTCTAGGGCTAATAATAGGACTAGGAGACTTGGGTTACAGAAAAAAATTCAGGTTCAGGATGACCCGAACACAAACTTTTTTACAAGTTTGGAAACCAAACAGGTGAGCTCGGACTCACTAAAAGAGGAGCAGGGGAAACCTACAGTGGCATGGGGGGCTCCTGGGCCTGGCAGGAAAGCAAGATGCAAAATGCAAGATGTGTAGTTATATGCAAGAGTTGTAGGGTGGGCTCCAAGACTCAATTCCACTGGTGGGCTCAAAGAATCAAGACCACTGGTGGGATCCAAGAATCAACTCCACTGGTGGACAACAAGAAATCAACTCTTCCCTGGTAGGAGTCCCAAGAATCAACTCCACAGGTGGGAGGTGCTCCAAGAATCAACTCCCAACAGGTGGAGCCCTATAATCAACTTCACATGCTAGGCCCCAAAATCAACTCCACTGATGGGCTCCCAAGATCAAGTCCACTGGTGGGCTCCAAGAAATTCACTCCACCGGTGAGCCCCCAAGAAACAACCCCTGGTTTACCTCAAAAATCCCAACCCCCCACTGGGGGGCCCCCAAGAAACAACTTTCCCTTTGGAGGGCCCCCAAAAAAGAATTTTTACGGGTTTTTTCCAAGAAACAACACCACTTTGGGGCCCCCCAAAAAACATTCCCCCCATTTAAATATGATTTTTGTAAACAGAAATTTTATATTTAGTATCAAGAGTAGAATTGAGCATGAAGGGCAAAAGCAAAGAAACTATTTCCAAAAAAAAGACTACATTAAAAAGTTTCCTAAATTTTTCAAATGGAAAGAGAAACCTGTTCCCTTAGCATTCAATATACTATTCTAAAGTGAAAATGTTTCCTTTAAAATATTAGACACCTTATCCCAAACCCCCCCCCACCTATCACGTGAAAACCCCTTTCCCCTTTAATTTTTCTGGAAACCCCTGGGTCAAAAAAGGGCAACTAGGATGGGCGAATGATTCTAAAAGAAGTGGAATTTGGTTTAGAATTTCAGGAAAACTTCGATTCTGAAAGAAAAACGAAGTTTGGGGTTTATTTGGCGGGAACGAAGCGTGTTTTTAAAAAATTTATAAAAAGGGGGCGAGCCCCAAAGGCTTACATGGGGCAAAGAACTCTGGGAGGAAGAAAGGAACCCCCCTAAATGGGCCCGTGCAGAGATGGGAAACCAATCAGAAAACCGGCGGGGTTCTGGGGAAAGTCACCGCATAAATTTAAGGGGCCTGACGCGACCGGCTGCTCACCCCTCCTCTCTCGGCCATGCGTAGCTGCTGCAGCTCCTGTAGCCCGAGAACCACACAAAAAAAGAACTTTTAACAGCTTTTTTTGGGGGTTTAAAAGCTTTTCTCAGGGACTGCTCCTCTTATGTTCTAATTTTGATTTTGTGGGGTATTGGAATTGAAGTCCAGTGTGCTTCCAATTCAGCTACATATACATATTGATGCTATCTGCTCAGTTCTGGAGCACATTGAATATCCAAGGGTTATCTAAGCCTGTTTTTGCTGTTGTATTCAGTTAAAGAAACCGCGTTTTTACAATCCACATAGCTGATACTTTTTGGCAGCTCATTTCTTTTGTGCAATTTATATCCAAGGGTGAATTAAGTGTGTTTCTGCTGTTGCAGTCAGTAAACGGAAGGGTTCTGTTCAACGCCAAAGAAGAAATTTTGCCTGTAGCATAAATCATATCCAAAGGTTAGTTAAGTGTTTTTCTGCTGTTGAATTCAGTAAAATACATGTCGTTTTAACATGCTGTTACGGGTGTCCCTGCAACCCTCGTGTCGGGTCGCAGGCATACCCGCAACGCCGCAGCACCTCCTGCTGCGGTCGGTGCCGCCGCCTGACGCTCGGGCCGCGGACACCCCGGCACGTCTGGGGCGCACTTACCTGTCCACGCTCCTGGTCCCGTCCTGGCGCGCTCCTGTTGCCGACCGGGTGCACGCGCGCCCTCTAGTGCGCGCGGCACTGCCGGGAGATTTAAAGGGACAGTGCGCCGGTGATTGGTTCTCACCGGGCACGGACCCTATTTAAGCCCTGCCTCTTCCCCAGCACCTTTGCCGAATCGATAGTGCCTTGTGCCTGGAGAGGAAGCGTTCCAAAAGTGTCTTGTCCCGTTTACTATGTACCGTACCTTCTGCCTCCGTCCCTTCACCACGAACCATTGCCGCCTGTTCTGACCTTCTGCCTGTCCCGGCCTATGAGCCTGCTTCACGATTGTGTACCTCGCAACACCTCAGCTGCCACCGCAAGCAAGTCACGTCAGGGGTAGCGACCTGGTAGTAATCCGCCGCAGCAAGTCCATCCCACTTTGCGGCGGGCTCTGGTGAAAACCGGACCTACTTAGATTCCGCTCCCTGGCGTGGCTTACGTCATCGCTTGTGGTGGTCCAGAGGATCCACTACCACATCCGTAACACATGCCTCATAGCTGTTAATTTTTGGCAGCTCAATTCTTTTGCGAAATTTATATCCAAGGGTTAATTAAGCATTTTTCTGCTGTTGTAGTCAGTAAAAAAAAACTGTGTTTTTCAATGCCACAGAAGAAATTTTCCTGTAGCATAATTCATATCCAAGGGTTAATTAAGCATTTTCTGCTGTTGTAGTCAGTAAAACACACGTTGTTTTAACACCCGATACAGTTACATAGTTTGTCAGGCCGAAAAAAAGACATACGTCCATCCAGTTCAGCCTATTGTGCTAAAGTGTTGCTAAAGTGTTAAAGTGTTGATCCAGAGGAAGGCAAAACCCCCCATGAGGTAGAAGTCAAATGTCCTCATGTTAAGGAAAAAATTCCTTCCTGACTCCAATCTGGCAATCGGAATAAATCACTGGATCAACGACCCCTCTCCAGAATCCTAGTCATTATAATTTGTTATACTGCATCTAGAAATGTATCCAGACCCTTCTCCAGAATCCTAGTCACTATAACTTGTTATATTATATCTAGAAATGTATCCAGACCCCTCTCCAGAATCCTAGTCACTATAACTGGTTATATTATTACGCTCCAGAAATGCATCCAAGCCCTTCTTGAACTCTGTTAGAGGATTCACCATGACAATTTCCTCTGGCAGAGAGTTCCACAGTCTCACCGCTCTAACAGTAAAGAATCCCTTTCTATGTTTATGTAGAAACTTTCTTTCCTCAAGACGTAGAGGATGCCCCCTTGTTCTAGATATCGTACTGGGTATAAATAAATCTTGGGAGAGATCTTTAATTGGCCCTTAATATATTTAAACATATTTATTATGTCCCCTCGAAGCCGTCTTTTCTCTAAACTAAATAACCCTAACCTTGCTAATCTTTCTGGGTGTTGCAGTCCACCCAGTCCTTTTATTATTTATGTTGCCCGCCTTTGTACCTGTTCAAGCTCTAGAATGTCTTTCCTGTGCACCAGTGCCCAAAACTGTACGCAACATTCCATGTGTGGTCTAACCAATGACTTGTATAGTGAGAGAATAATGTTCCCATCATGTGCATTTATGCCCCTTTTAATACAACCCATGATCCTATTTGCCTTGGCAGCTGCTGCCTGACACTGGCTGCTACAGTTAATTTTACTGTCCAACAGATTTCCCAAGTCCTTCTCCATGTCACTTTTACCCAGTGTTTTTCCATTTAACATGTAATGGATTTTTCCTCCCCATGTGCATAACCTTGCATTTATCAGTGTTAAACCTCATCTGCCACTTCTCTGTCCAGGCCTCCAACCTATCCAGATCCTTTTGTAATAACATATCATCCTCTATTGTGTGGATTCCTTTACAGACTTAGTATCATCTGCAAAGATCGATATTCTACTGTGCAATCCCGGTGTAAGATCATTTATGAAAATATTAAAGAGGATAGGGCCCAATACTGAGCCCTGTGGTACTCCACTAGTAACAGGGATCCAGTCTGAGTATGTACCGTTAATTACCACCCTTTGTTTTCTATCACTGAGCCATTTGCTTACCCACTTGCACTCATTTTCCCCCAGTCCAAGCATTCTCATTTTACTTACCAACCTTATATGTGGAACAGTATCAAATGCTTTAGAAAAATCCAAATATATGACATCCAGTGCCTCACCCTGATCCAGTCTGGAACTAACTTCCTCATAGAAACTGATGAGATTAGTTTGACAGGACCGATCCTTCATAAAGCCATGCTGGAACGGCATTATACATTTATTTTCAGTGAGATACTCCAGGATAGCATCTCTTAGAAAACCTTCAAATATTTTACCCACAACAGAGGTTAAGCTTACCGGCTTATAGTTTCCTGGATCACTTTTTAACCCCTTTTTGAATATTCGCACCACATTTGCTATGCGCCAATCCTTTGGGACATACCCCGTTATTATACAGTCCATAAATATTAGGAATAGGTGCCTATCTATCACATTACTTAACCCTTAGGACACGCGGGTGTATACTGTCAGGGCCTGGGGATTTGTCTATTTTAAGCTTCCTAAGGCGGAGCTGCACTTCCTCCTGGGTTAGACAAGAAACAATTAAGTTGGAATTTACCTCGTCCCTTTGCTCATCAACGGGAAGGTCATCCTCCTCGGTAAATACAGTGGAGAAGAAATTGTTTAATAGGTTTGCTTTCTTTTCATCACCCTCCACAGTATCCCCCTCAGTACTTTTAAAGGGCCAACATTTTCTTTTTTTAATCTTTTTACTATTTATATAGTTAAAAAATATATTTTGGGGTTACTTTTACTTTGTATTGCAATATCTCTTTTTGTCTCCAGCTTTGCTGCCTTAATCATTTTTTTACATATTTTATTTTTTACCTTATAGCTTTTTAGTGCCTCTTCACTGCTCTCCTGTTTTAGTAGATGAAATGCTTTATTTTTGTTTTTTATTGCCTCCTTTACATCCCTGTTGATCCACATTGGGTTTTCCTGTCTAATTATTTTTTTACCATATGGGTATGTACCTCTCACAGTGAGCACCTATGATGTTTTTAAAGATCTCCCATTTATCTTTTGTTCTGCTATTTGTAAACACCTTGTCCCAGTCAATACGGTTTAGGGCCTCTCTAAGCAGGATAAAATTAGCCTTCCTCAAATTCAGTGTTTTTGTGGCTCCAAGAAAAAATGCTCTATTGAAGGATAAATGGAAGTTTATTATATTATGGTCACTATTCCCCAGGTGCCCCTCAACCTGAACCTTTGTTACTCTGTCAGCTCTATTAGTCAATATTAAGTCTAGAAGGGTCTTTCCTTTAGTCGGTACGGGACCATTTGGGAAAGGTAATTAGCTTTTGTGTTAGACAAAAACATGTTTCCTTTGTGAGAGCTACAGGTTTCAGGTTCTCAATTTATGTCTGGGTAGTTAAAGTCTCCAATAATAACAACCTCATTCTGATTAGATGCTTCATCTATTTGCCTGAGGAGCATATCTTCTATGGGTTCTGTTATATTTGGGGGCCTATATCAGACCCCTATTAGAATTATATTACTGTTATTACCCCCATGTATATTTACCCGTAATGATTCCACCTGTTCATTACCTGTACCTATATCTTCCCGCAGTGTTGGCTTCAGACAGGATTTTACATAGAGACAGACACCTCCCCCCTTCCGGTGTTTACGGTCACTTCTAAATAGACTGTAACCCGGCAAGTTAACCGCCCAGTCGTAGCTTTCGTCCAGCCATGCCTCAGTTATCCCCACTATGTCATATTTTTCTTCTGCAATTAATACTTCTAGTTCATTTATTTTGATGGTCAGACTCCTGGCATTGGTTAGCATGCAATTTAGAGATTTTTCAGCTTTTATTCCATTCTCCCTATTCTTTTTAACTATTGCTACACCCCCTCCCTCCACTCCACTCCCTGTTAATTTTTGGCAGCTCATTTCTTTTGTGCAATTTATATCCAAGGGTTAATTAAGCGTTTTTCTGCTGTTGTAGTCAGTAAAAGAAATGGTGTTTTTCAACGCCAAAGAAGAAATTTTGCCTGTAGCATAATTCATATCCAAAGGTTAATTAAGCGTTTTTCTGCTGTTGTAGTCAGTAAAATACATGTCGTTTTAACACGCCACATAGCTGTTAATTTTTGGCAGCTCATTTCTTTTGCGCAATTTATATCCAAGGGTTAATTAAGCATTTTTCTGCTGTTGTAGTCAGTAAAATACACGTCGTTTTAACACGCCACATAGCTGTTAATTTTTGGCAGCTCATTTCTTTTGCACAATTTATATCCAAGGGTTAATTAAGTGTGTTTCTGCTGTTGTAGTCAGTAAAAGAAACGGTGTTTTTCAACGCCAAAGAAGAAATTTTTCCTGTAGCATAATTTATATCTGAAGGTTAATTAAGCCTGTTTGTGCTTTTATATTCAGTAAAATACACAGTGTTTTTAAACGGCACATACAAGTAAATTTTTCCTGCCCATTTGTGGAGCGCAATTTATAGCCAAGGGTTACCCAAGCTTGTTAGTCGGTTCATTTGGAGTCAAATACAGGGTGTGTATTTATCATATACAGATATCTTCATTAAACAGAGTCTGTAAATTTTTGAACAAACAGTATGTCAGACAGAGAGGTGGCAGTCTCTTCACATGCGAGTGGCAGTGGCACAAACATTCCTGGAGCAGGCACAGGTCACAGCACAGTAAGGGGACATGGCATCAGGGGTCACTCGGTGAGGCCAGAACTGCCAATGTCATCTAGCGGCCATGTGTTGACCACCAACCCAAGGGTTCTTGATTGGTTGACTAGGTCATCCATTTCCTCCCAGATGACATCTGACAACCCCAGCCAAGTGTTGTAGGGAACATCAGACACAACCCTTAGTTGGCATGGTCCGTGGGTGGGTCAGCGGCCCTCACCTGTCCTCAACCCGCCTCTGTCCCATCCGGTTCCCTCAGCCAGAGATCTCCTTTGTGGTCCGGGCTCAGCTCCACGATACAGCGAGGATGAACAATTTGAGGAGGACAGTCATCAGCTACTTGGCAGCGAAGAAATGGGACCAATATCTTGCAGTAGGCGGCAAAGTATAGATGTGGAGAGGTCATGTTGTGAGGGGTCAGCCTCTGCATACCAAGACCATTGCGGAGGACAGCAGTGAAGATCAATCAATAATCGATGATGATGTAGCCGACCGCACTTGGGAGCCGGGTGAAGCAAGGGCTTCATCATCGTCAGGAGAAGAGGGCGTCAGCTTGTGCCTCAGGCAGTGGCGCAGCCAGCAAGTGGGTTGTGTGGCCGTGAGTCAGCAGGGTAGCAGCAGTGCGAGGTCGGGAGCCAAGCGGCTCCGGGGTAGAAAACCCGCTTCGTAGGTCCAAGAAAGTAGCGGCACAGGGGCTCAGCGAGGCAGCGGCGGTAGGAGTCTCTCAGTGCGGAGCGTTGGCGGTAAAGTCAGCTACTCGGCCGTGTGACAGTTCTTTGCTAAGACACCGGAGGAGCTGAATATGGGTATATGTAGAATCATTGCGCAGAAAGTGACGCGTGGCCAGGGAGATAACGTTGGCACCACGGGCCTGTTTCAACACATGCAGGGTCACCATCCGGTGGCCTGGGAGAAATGTGGCTCAGATGTGGTGGTCCATCCTGCCGTCACAGCAGCATGCCATTGCAGCCAGTCAAGGCTCCACCACCTCTGCAGAAGGGAGCTGTTTCTAGGTTCAGACGCTCCTGCTCCTTGCTCCTCATGGCACCAGTAGTCGTTCAACGAGGCGATTACAAAGAGACAAGAGTATGCGTCCAACCATCCTAAGGTGCAGAAACTGACCGTGCTTGCGTCCAAGTTGTTGATACTGCAGTCTTTCCCTTTCCAAATGGTGGACTCTGCACCATTCATAGAATTAATGGCCTGTGCCGAGCCGAGGTGGAGAGTTCTAACCATAATTTATTTTCCAAAAAGGCAGTACCAGCCCTTCACAAATATGTAGAACAGAAGGTGGGCCAGTCCTTGAGCTTATCGGTTTGTTCCAAGGTGCATGGCAGCACAGACGTGTGGAGCTGTAACTATGGTCAGGGCAAGTACATGTCCTTTACGGCCCACTGGGTGAATGTGCTTCCTGCCCAGCCACACCAACAACTTGGACAGGAGACGCCGCTTTCTCCTCCACGTTGTCAAACTGCTGATCCTGCGCCATTTTTTCTGCTGTCTGCCAATGTCCGCCTCCTCTTCCACCACCACCATCTCAGCCTCCACAAGTACTGCTCCATCATACCACATGTGTAGGGCACTGCGGTGTCACACAGTTCTACACCTGGTTTGCCTCGACGAATGAAGTCACACAGGGGTGGAACTGCTCCGCGTCATGCAGCAAGAAATTAATGTGTGGCTTTCTCCGTGTCAACTGCAAATCGTAACCTTGGTGACGGACAATGGGAGGAACATGGTGTCTGCGCTGCACCGAGGAGGGATGGTCCATGCGCCCTGCATGGCGCACGTGTTCAATCTGGTTGTCAAAAGGTTCCTGAAGTCTTCCACCGATCTTCAGAAGATTCTGAAAATGGCCAGGAAACTGTACATGCACTTAATCCATTCCTACAAAGCCAGGCACACCCTCCTCAAGTTGCAGCGGCAGAACGGCCTCCCTCAACACACGCTGATATGCGATGTTTCCACCCGTTGGAATTCCAGCCTGCACATGTTGGATCGACTGTATGAACAGAGAAAAGCCATTAACGATTTTTTGATGATCCAGGCGGACAGGAATACTCCCCTCTGTAACTTTGATTTCAGCCAGTGGCAGCTCATGCGTGACACCTGTCGTTTGCTGAGGCCATTTGAGGAGGTGACGTTATTTGTCAGTCGCCAAGACTACGGGATGAATAACTTCATCCCGCTGCTTCATGTCCTGGAACAGATGCTGAAAAATCTGTCTGGGCAGGGGACTAGAGACGTGGTAACTACATCTCGCGGCCACATGAGTCCGTTGGGGACTGAACTGGAGGAGGAGGACATTGGAGCACAAGCATTGTCTGGTGAAATCAGTGGTTTTTCTACCCAAGTGACAGGAAAGGAGGAGCAGGAGCAGCTGGAGGAGGTAGATGGAGATGAGGAAGACAAGACAGATGACCCGCAAGCACCGTGGCAGTATACAGTGGAGATGGAGGCAGGGAGTCCCTCGGAGTCACTTGTGCAGATGGCCCGCAGCATGCTGATTTGCCTGGCTAGTGAAAGCCGAATAGTCACCATCTGGCAGAGGGATTACTTCTGGCTCTCCATCCTATTGAACCCTCGCTACCGGTCCAAAATGGGAGCCTTTTTCCCAGCTACTGAGAGGGAGGACAAACTCAAATACTTTAGAGAAATCCTCTGTAGTCAGTTGGCCGCTGCCTATGTGAGGCCTCATCATGCCATCACTTGGACCATCATCATCTCTCATCACAGATGTATAATTATCCCCTGATGAACCATATCTTGGGGAAACGCGTCAGGACTTATGTCTGTGTTCTTTATGTATGTTACTGTATAATTTAGTTAGTTAGGGTGAGTCGCCGAGAGGTGGGGTCGCCATTTTCGGGGCGAGTGCTCTATCTGGATAGGACTAGTATAGTGATAGCAATAGTGCTTTTTCTATTATATGGTATATACTGGTCCAATGGGGCAACGGAGTCTACTGTGACAAGGTCTTCAGAACCGTGAGTTTTTGACCACATTTTTGACCACATTTTCCTCCCTCTTATAGGGGCACTTCTCCCTGCTAATAGGTATTTGGTACAATGTCTTTTTTGCTGTGATTAGCTAGACATTGTCCACTTGCTTTTGTATTTAGGTACTGATATAGACCGGGTACTTTATACTTATACAGTTGCATATTTGTATAGTGGTTATATGTGTGAGGCCATTTTTATATATAAAGGATAATTATTTTAATGCATATCTATTAAAGATTATTGTTTTAGGAATTTTTCTTTTGATCTGTGAGACGGTTTTCTATATTCCTATTATTATCTCTTTTTTCTGTGAGTTGTTCTATGTGCGGCATGGTCCATCCTCTGACAGGTGTGACCGGGGGGTTCCTCAGTGCTCACGTACCACTGCAGCAGCTGCTGTGGGAAGGTGGAGGGGTAGAAGCAGTACCAGCTACATCAGCAGAAACCTAAGTCTGGATTCGCTGATGAGCAGCTTCCTTCACCCGCCTAGTGAGGAGGGCACTCGCCAGCAGCAGCAACAGCAGGACCTGGAGCAGACCCTGAACCAACAGGTGGTGGCCTACTTGGACAGTACTCTGCCACCCCAGTTAGAAGATCTGCTGGACTACTGGGCAGCCAAACTGGATGTGTGGCCGCAACTTGCCGAGTTTGTAGTGGAGAAGCTGTCCTGCCCGGCCAGTAGTGTGGCATCAGAGTGGGTGTTCAGTGCGGCGGGGGCCATCGTTACCCAAGGAGAACCCGCTTGTCCACCGGAAATGTGGAACGACTGAACTTTGTCAAGATGAATCAGGCGTGGATCGGCCAGGATTTCCACACACCAATGCCTTAGGCGTCAGATTACATCAGCCATGACGCCTCACCAAAACTTTGAGAAATGAGTCTGGGTTCAAACTACCTGCCTCAGCCACTATTCTGATGCCGCTACCCGCCTGATGCCACACATATGCTGGCAGTTTCTCCATATGCCTACCACCATCTTTACCAGGGACTGGTATTGCCACCCACCTCCACACTCTGTCATTGTGCCATTCTATGACCTCATGCTGCTGCTGCTGCTGTTGTTGCTGCTGTGGTCACCTTCACGCTCTGTCATTGTGCCACTCTCTGACCTCATGCTGCTGCTGATGCTGCTGCCGTGATCTCCACACTGTGTCATTGTGCCACTCTCTCACCTCATGCTGCTGCTGCTGTTGCTCCTGCCGTCACCTCCACTCTCTGTCATTGTGTCACTCTGTGGCCTATTCCTGTTTTTGCCACCTCCAGAATGTCATTGTGCCACTCTCTGACCTCATGCTGCTGCTGTGGCTGCTGCCGTGACCTAGACACTGTGTCATTGTGCCACTCTGTGGCCTACTCCTGTTGGTGTCACCTCCACACTCTCTCATTGTGCCACTCTCTGACCTCATGCTGCTGCTGTTGATGCCGTCACCTCCACACTGTGTCACTGTGCCACTTTGTGTGCTCCTGATGTTCCTGCTACCTCCAGAATGTGTCATTGTGCCACTCTGTGGCCTACTCATGCTGCTGCCAAGTGATCGCTGTCTCACTGGAACACCCTGTGGTTTCCTAATGCTGTTTCCACCCTCAGCACTCTACGACGTTGCCGCTATGTTTAGTTTTCCCCTTCTTTTCATCTGTCAGAAGGAATGGGAAGGTTCAGAATTAATAGCCAAATGCAGGAGTGGATACAGAACACAGAAGACATGCAAATATCCCATTTACTGGTCATCTGTTTTGTATCAATTCCTGTTTGTCTTTGGCCTCAGCAATACTGAGGGATTATTGACCGATTGAAAGCGGACACTGACGGATGAAAGGAAGGGCAAAATGATCAGAGACATCAACGCAAAATTACTGCCGACACCGTCTCCACTCATTCTGGGGGCCTCTACATGTATCAACGTTTACAGGTTCTGTCATATTTTGTGAGCTCTGGCCTCATGGAGTGACCCATGCTGTGACGTCCCCTTACTGTGCTGTGATCTGTGGCAGCTCCAGTAACCTACTACTGTGTTCTTTAACGCTATGGTAAGATCTTAGCCCTCAGCTTGTTTTTTTCCAGCTGGCGCTGCCATGACTTTATCAGGCTGCATTCCTGCTTCAGTTTTTGGTCAGTTTTGCCCTCTTAAGTGCCCAGGGAATTTTAAAGTGAAGCGATTCTAAGAGCGGCAAGAGTCATGTGCGTGTCATACTAAAACACAGCATTGTATGAAGACCAAACCAAGCTCCCTCTGCATATTTAAGCATGGCACAATATTCTACAGCACCCTGCAGGCTCTGTGCAGCCAGGAAATAGCTGTTTTTTACGAGACCGAATTCGGACCAAAACAAATTTTGTTGGAAAATTCGGCGAAGTCGGCGAACCGAATTTTTGAGAAATATGCCCATCTCTATTGACAACCTATCCATTTGAATAAAAATAGGGATTCACACTATTTTCATAGACTCACTTTTGTGCAAGAAGAGCCAGCAGTGGTGCCAGAGCAGGCTGATAATATGCTGATATGAGTCAATGTATGTACACTGTGTGCAGAATTATTAGGCAAAAGAGTATTTTCATCACATCATCTTTTTTATACATGGTGTCCTACTCCAAGCTGCATGGGCTTGAAAGCCAACTACCGATGAAGTAAATCAGGTGCTGTGCATCTCTGTAATGAGGAGGGGTGTGGTCTAATGACATCAACACCCTATATAAGGTGTGCTTAATTACTAGGCAACTTCCTTTCCTTTGGCAAAATGGGTCAGAAGAGAGATTTGACGGACTCTGAAAAGTCAAGAATTGTGAGATGTCTTGCAGAGGGATGCAGCAGTCTTGAAATTGCCAAACTTTTGAAGCGTGATCACCGAATAATCAAGTGTTTCATGGCAAATAGCCAACAGGCTCGCAAGAAGCGTGTTGGAAAAAAAAGGCGCAAAATAACTGTCCAAGAATTGAGGAAAATCAAGCTTGAAGCTGCCAAGAGGCCAATAGCCACCAGTTTTGCCATATTTCAGAGCTGCAAAGTTACTGGAGTATCAAAAAGCACAAGGTGTGCGCGATACTCAGGAACATGGCCAAGGTAATGAAGGCTGAAAAACGACCACCTTTGAACAAGAAACATAAGATAAAACGTCAAGACTGGGCCAAGAAATATCTTAAGACTGATTTTTCTAAGGTTTTATGGACTGATGAGAGTGACTCTTGATGGACCAGATGGATGGGCCCGAGGCTGGATCAGTAAAGGGCAGAGAGCTCCACTCTGACTCAGACACCAGCAAGGTGGAGGTGGGGTACTGGTATGGGCTGGTATCATCAAAGATGAACTTGTGGGACCTTTTCGGGTTGAGGATGGAGTGAAGCTCAACTCCCAGACCTACTGCCAGTTTCTGGAAGACACCTTCTTCAAGCCGTGGTACAGGAAGAAATCGGTATCGTTCAAGAAAAACATGATTTTCATGCAGGATAATGCTCCATCACATGCATCCAAATACTCCACAGCGTGGCAGCCAGTAAAGGTCTAAAAGATGAAAAAATAATGACAGGGCCCCTTGTTCACCTGATCTGAACCCCATAGAGAACCCGTGGTTCCTCATAAAATGTGAGATCTACAGGGAGGGAAAACAGTCCACCTCTCTGAACAGTGTCTGGGAGGCTGTGGTGGCTGCTGCATGCAATGTTGATCGTAAGCAGATCAAGCAACTGACAATCTATGAATGAAAGGCTTTTGAGGGTCATCGTAAAGAAAGGTGGCGATATTGGTCACTGATTTGGTTTTGGCTTTATTTTTGGATGTCAGAAATGTTTAGTTCTAAATTGTCTGTTGTTATATTGGTTTACCTGGTGAAAATAAACAAGTGAGATGGGTATATATTTGGTTTTTATTAAGTTGCCCAATAATTCTGCACAGTAATAGTTACCTGCACAAACCAATCCTCATACGATAGCCAAATCTAAAAAAACACTCCAACTTCCAAAAATATTAAGCTTTGATATTCATCTTTTGGCTTGATTGAGAACATAGTTGTTGTTCAATAATAAAAAGAATCCTCTCAAATACAACTTGCCTAATAATTCTGCTCACACTGTATATCATCAAATAAGGATTTTTTATCTATTACTTTGTTGACTGTGGGTACCTGAGTCTTTGCGCAGGGGTAAAAACCTAACTTTATATATTACTTAATGTATCACCTTTCAATTGTTTCTGATTATAAAGTCTCTGTTGAACCACAATGGATTACTCCAAGACGTTATTCTTTGCCATTTTCGGCCAATACACAATCCATTCAGGTTTCACAGCACTAAATGTAAGCTGTCAGTCTGAACATGAAGTCCAATCTGCAAGCACCATGTTACAGAGCGGGGGAGCAGAGAAAAGATACAAATTAGTAGTAAAGTATTTCATAGACATTGTTATTCATTTAATCCGATGCCCTTTTTGACCGTAGGATGCAGCCATCGGGTAAGATTGACGTAATTCATAGCTCTCTATAAGAGCTATGAATTACCGCAATTGCAGGGTGCATTTTGGACGTATTTCAATGCAATTACATGCCAAAGTATGCCCCAAATTATGCCGTGTGAACATACTGTAACTCACACTTACTCTGCAGCTTCCCCCAAGCTGTGATGCTGATCACCTTGTTCTCTCTCATCCAAGCTCCTCCCCTCAATTGCTCTGACTTACTGGCCCGCACTGTAACTCTTAACAGACCCAGAACTGTCTGCCTGGAAGTTAAACTGTTAACTGTCTCCTTACCATACCTGGGCTTCCTCCCTCCCATGGTAACCTAACAGTAGATCCATACACCAACACAAATATATATTTTTACAACCTCTTACACAGTATTGACAAATCTGCCCCAATATATTTGGCACTCGAGATGGAATGTTTCATGTTGCAGATGTAGTCCTGTAGGTTGAAGGAACTCTTAGGCTATGTTCACACGGCTTAACTGCAGGACGTAACTACACCCCGCAATTACGCCGTGTGGACGGGGGTGGGGGAGTGAGCGAGGGAGGGAGCGGGGGGCCGGCACTTCGCCGGCCCATTGACGTGCATTACCAGCGGCGCGTATACGCCGCTGGTAATCACATGTCACTTATCTCCCCGCCCGGCGGATTCGCCGAGCAGGAGAGGAGACGTAATCCATAGTTCTCTATGAGAACTGTGGATTACAGTAATGAATGGGCCGTTTTCAGCCCGTAATTTGCGCACTTCGGCGCGTAATTACGGACCGAAATACGGCCCATTTTAAGCCGTGTGAACATGGCCTTAGGGTGCATTCCCGCGGCAAAGACCAGATTTTGTCTTTTTTTGGCACGTAGAGGGACAGCTTTTGGTCACGGTTTGCGGATTCAGGCCATCCCCCTTCGCACCCACATGTTCATGTTCTGCCTGAAAACCGGCCAGAAGAATGAACATGTTCTAAGTTTTTCAGAGCGCCAGCGGTGTAGAAAACCGTCCGGTGGAAAATCCATGCAGTGTGGACTGTGGAGAACTTTGCATGTCGACTTTCAGACAGTTTCTAAAACCGCAAACCATCTGAAAAATCTACCAAAATACCATTTGGCTATGTTCACACGGCTTATTTTGGGACGGATTTCAGCCTGTATTTCGCGTCATACTGCGCAAATTACGGGTTAAATCCGTCCCAGTTATTACGTTAATCTACAGTTCTCATAGAGAACTATGGATTACGTCTCCTCTCCCCGCTCGTGAAATACGGCGAGCTGGGAGAGGATTAACACACAGGTCAACAGAGTGCCAACAGCCCCATGGGTCAAAGTAGCAGTGCTAACCACTGAGCCACCATGTTTGCAACATTCCCATTCTTTTAAGGTGCGAGCATCTTTACTTATATCCAAAATGTTCATTATAAGAATTTAAACATTGTATTACTGAAGATACATGTTGCACGACATTAAGAAGCCCAATTACAGGTAGTTTTGTCAAATCTTGGTCATAAATAGTGCAGATAACGGAGGCATTGATGTCAATTTCAGCTCACGGGTCCAAGATCATATATACCCAGTGATGGTGAATAATGACAGCATATCAGAACTGTTCCAGGTCAATGAAGGAGTCTGTGACAGCAGGTTTATGATAGCGGTGCAGAGGCTACAACTACTGTAGCAGTACTACTCAATCTTGCTGCACTATTCTGACCCATTCAATGGATGAATAAACACTGGTAATGAAGGTTTAGTTGGAAAAGAGCTTACTATAAAATAACATCAACCATGGTTGATGTGATGATTTAAGCAATGCATATATACGGCACATCTGTATGAACTCCTTTCTTTCAAGCTTGAGGATGTGCAGTGTCAGCTGCCACTTCTTCAATATACTCTTGGATTCTAGGAAATATATAGAATTCCATCCACCCTGGAGTCAGTGTTGCATATCGTCATTATTGTTCCTTATGGATGGTGTGCTGACACCACAGTTGTCATGTGCTGCTTACAAGCGACTGACACATCGATCACATGTCCATTTACGGGCTGTGATTCTGTGGCAGCTGAAAGTTAAGACTCTCAATAATAACTCTATAGAGGATTCTTCAACCCATTCTGTCCAGTGAAACCATAATGATCTATGATGCAGATGTAACCTGGCAGGATGATCACATACAGGAGAAGTGTCCTGATTTCCCAAGGTGGGACTCAACAGTACATCCTAGAACATCAAAACAATGTGTCCACTCTGAAGACTTTACCAGATACTTCCCGGCACCAGCCAGACTCCAGGCTTTTAGGCTGTTGTCTAGACAGTGTTGTTAAACATTCTCTTATTTCTCACTCGTAGAAGAAGCTTCATCAGAATATGTTCTTCATTGAAATGATCATATGCAAGAGGCTTAAAGGGGTTTTGCCACGAAGTAAAATTGACGTGGGAAGCTTGCAAATGAAGTAACAAACATTTTCACCATTTATTATTATTAAAAATTCTGCACCGTTTTTGATTTAGCTGCTCCTTTAGTGATCCATTGTTTACAGCTCATCTCCAGGGGATACGACCAGGGCCAAGAGCTCCTCAATCCTGGTCGCACATGCTCAGACATCACTTCTCCTCTCAGGCAACTACTGAGTGTTCAAACCCCAGGTGCTGTTACTCTACTCCCATCCTCTGTTCTCCTTAGCAATTAGTCATACAGTGCAAATAAATAAAAAAATGAACCTCAATGAGTTCTGTGCATTGATAAAGAGAAAAAAAGAACACAGGTTTGGTTCCTGCAGGGATTTGAACCTAGGACCCTTGTGCCTGGAGGCAAAAGTTTTACCTCTGAGCTACTCACAATGCTTTACATAAATAGACCTTTCTTTGACTAGAGAGAGGAAAGGCAGGGTGATGTCATCCTGCTGTGTCACATGATATGCAATACAAACAATTCACACACACCCCCTTCTGAGCACACAGAGCTGAAGAGCTGGATGCAGTAGGTATGAAATGAGATCGTGGCAAAACCCCTTTAATGATAGCGCACCATCATATGATGATAGCTTGAATAGGTTGTCTGGGTTACGAAACTTATTTTAGATACCTTTGTATAAAAATATGAGTTATCGTAATATCCTTTGTTTAGATGCTTAAAGGGATATTCCCACCACATTAATTAGTTATAAGCATGTAGGCGAAGGTAGATAAAGACTACCATCCAATACATTGCTATTCTGATTTTGCTTTGATTTCAGAGCTAGAACAGTTCCTATCTCCTGATTGTGTATACAAGCTTCCCTAGTTAACCAACCATCATTCTCTGCTCTAGCATCCCTGAACAGGATGGTGACATAACTCCTTGCTGTGTCTTATCAGCAGCACAGGAGCTTCTTTATCTTTCGTTTAGAGCTCTGCAGCCTTCTGCCCTGATATTAAAACTCCTCCAGGAGTCTAGGAAAAGCAGAGCTAAAATGTCAGTCACTGCTGTAGAACTGCCCACAGCCTGAACAGAAAGTGGGAGCCTCTGTAAAACAGCATGGTCAGAACACCACTTCATAGGGGTTTTATTCTGCTTTTAAAAACCTAGCCACTGGCCCCCAGTACACCAAAATAAAGCAATAAACTAGTACTTATCTCTCCTGTCAATGCCATTCCAGCTCTGCCAGAGCTCTGGTATCGCCGATGGTACCGCACTGATAAAGTCTTGTTCTTGGCTAACATGACTATGACCCAATCACTGGCTGAAGCGGTGATGTGCCTGCATGTACAACACATAAACTATTAGGTCAGCTTGAGACGTTTGAGGCCAAGGTTATGTGAGCCATAAATGGGATGTCATTTGCTGAGGTACCAGTTAATCTTTTATTTTAATTTTAGTGGACTGGGGGTGAGTAGCTAAGTTTTGAAAAGAAATAGAAACCACCGGGCAAAATTGGGGAAAGGTGTGGGTGGCTGGCAGCTTATGCTCTTTTGGGCAACATGTTTTAGTTGCACTGTGGATACATTTTTTTAGGGTTTAATATAGGAAGTCTTTGCCACTGTTCTCTTACTTATTACTACTTGGTTATCTTTGGGATGACCTGAAGTCACCAGGAGCTCCCACACTGACATCACCTACTCAGGAGTCTGTTACCACTCTTTTGGACTACGAGGCTTTACTGCTTGGAATACTAAGATACTAATTTAGATTTTTGTGTTGGTCACATACTTAGGGGGAAATGTCTGAAAACTGTCTTGGTCTAAAACTTTTCTTGTTGCCCACAGCAACCAATAAGAGCTCCCTTTTCATTTTTTCAGAGCTTTATATGAAATGAAAGGGGAACGCTGATTGGTTGCTATGGGCAACAAGAAAAGTCTTAGACCAAGACAGTTTTCAGACATGTCCCCCTTTTTGCAAATCTTGGTAAAATGTAATATAATATCCTATTCTGTGATGGTTAGGAGTCTGGTCCACTCTGAGAGGTTACTTTAGATTTATTTGATACTTAGACCTTTCTTGGTCCACACATTTGACCATTCTTTAGGAGACCCTTTAGCAGGTACCTTTACTTTAATTATTAACTATGTTCTATATTCAAATATTGTCTGAAAATTTATTATAACAGTTTAAAAAAAGAATAGTAGAAAACCTCTTAAATTTTTTACCTGCACCAGTCTTATTGCCAGACTCCCGCCACAGTTTCCAGGTAATCACTGGGAGCATGATACAGTGGTGGCCAAAAGTATTGGCACCCCTGCAATTCTGACAGATAATACTCAGTTTCTTCCTGAAAATTATTGCAATTACAAATTCTTTGGTATTAATATATTCATTTATTTTGCTTGCAATGAAAAAACACAAAACAGAATGAGACAAAAATCAAATCATTGATCATTTTATCCAAAACTTGGATAACCAAAAATGGTCCGGACAAAAGTATTGGCACCCTCAACCTAATACTTGGTAGCACAACCTTTAGCCAAAATAACTGCGAACAACCGCTTCTGGTAACATCAATGAGTTTCTTACAATGCTCTGCTGGAATTTTAGACCATTCTTCCTTGGCAAACTGCTCCAGGTCCCTGAGATTTGAAGGGGGCCTTCTCCAAACTGCCATTTTGAGATCTCTCCACAGGTGTTCTATGGGATTCAGGTCTGGACTCATGGCAGGCCACTTTAGAAGTCTCCAGTGCTTTCTCTCAAACCATTTTCTGGTGCTTTTTGAAGTGTGTTTTGGGTCATTGTCCTGCTGGAAGACCCATGACCTCTGAGGGAGACCCAGCTTTCTCACACTGGGCCCTCCCGTATGCTGCAAAATTTGTTAGTAGTCTTCAGACTTCAGAATGTCATGCACACGGTCAAGCAGTCCAGTGCCAGAGGCAGCAAAGCAAAACAAAACATCAGGGACCCACCGCCATGTTTGACTGTAGGGACCGTGTGCTTTTCTTTGAATGCCTCTTTTTTTTTTTCCTGTAAACTCTGTGTTGATGCCTTTTCCCAAAAAGCTCTACTTTTGTCTCATTTGACCAGAGAACATTCTTCCAAAACGTTTTAGGCTTTCTCAGGTAAGTTTGGGCAAACTCCAGCCTGGCTTTTTTATGTCTCAGGGTAAGAAGTGGGGTCTTCCTGGGTATCCTACCATACAGTCCCTTTTCATTTAGACGCCGACGGATAGTACGGGTTGACACTGTTGTACCCTCGGGCTGCAGGGCAGCTTGCACTTGGTTGGATGTTATTCGAGGTTCTTTATCCAATCGCACATCTTGCGTTGAAATCTCCGTCAATTTTTCTTTTCCATCCACATCTAGGGAGGTTAGCCACTGTGCCATGGGCTTTACATCTAGGGAGGTTAGCCACAGTGCCATGGGCTTTACATCTAGGGAGGTTAGCCACAGTGCCATGGGCTTTACATCTAGGGAGGTTAGCCACAGTGCCATGGGCTTTACACTTCTGGATGACACTGCTCACGGTAGACACAGGAACATTCAGGTCTTTGGAGATGGACTTGTAGCCTTGAGATTGCACAGGCTTCCTCACAATTTGGATTCTCAAGTCCTCAGAGAGTTCTTTGGTCTTCTTTCTTTTCTCCATGCTCAATGTGGTCACACAAGGACACAGGACAGAGGTTGAGTCAACTTTAATCCATGTCAACTGGCTGCAAGTGTGATTTAGTTATTGCCAACACCTGTTAGGTGCCACAGGTAAGTTACAGGTGCTGTTAATTACACAAATTAGAGAAGCATCACATGATTTTTCAAACAATACTTTTGTCCACCCCCTTTTTTATGTTTGGTGTGGAATTATATCCAATTTGGCTTTATGACAATTCTTTTTGTGGTTTTCCATTGAAGACAAATTAAATGAAGATATTAATACCAAAGAATTTGTGATTGCAATCATTCTCAGGAAGAAACTGAGTATTATCTGACAGAATTGCAGCGGTGCCAATACTTTTGGTCACCACTGTACATCCTTGAGTCAACTTGTTAGCACTGGACCAGTCTAACAAAAAAGCAATTATGAGAAGTGGAACAGAGGTTCTTCTATGTCATTACTTGCATTACAGCAATTTATGAAACGCTACATGTATCAATGTACTGGAGGTCTATCAAGTTTTATACTGGGGGATTTCTGTGTGAGGTTTGTACAGTATATTTGTTAGATGTGTGATGGGATTCTACCCTAAAATGTTATAAACAAACCAATTCTCATGTTTATAACCTTGTACCAACATGAAAAAAAGAACAGATTATGGTGGGAATTTATCAGTGACTGTAAACCAGTGTTTTTGCTTACAAAAGTTGCAATGTGTTTGTGCAAAGCACATTATAGGTTCACAACACTTCTGACACTTTTCAAAGTAGGTGTGACTATGCAGAAGCGTAGAAAACAAGTATTACCCAAGATTTTTACCATGATTATACCAGAAGGTGGAGTAGACTGTAGCTGAAATCTACACCAATATATAATTGCCATATTTCAGTTTTAGGTAGACAAACTGCTAGAATATGCACCAAATGTATTAAGAGGCATGTTTTTAGTAAGTACAGCAAATGAAACACCCCTATATCATGTAGCCATTTTGAAAAAGTTATTGAGAAATCCATCACATATACACCACAGGGTGTTCCAAAGATACCCCCTCAGCAATAAGCAGATGAAATTCTCAGCAAGTGTTTAAATGGTTTTCTATGAGTTTTTTCAAAATTCAGCTAGTGCCCCCCATTGCCCTGGAATAATTATACAACGTACTCACCTGCTCCAGTACTGCCAGGGTCGGGAACACTAAGTTGCTGACACTTGGAGTAGCCGTTAGTATAACTGTGATGCAGTTAATATGGACTGGCTTCCTTGGAATGGCTGTCGAGTTGGGTGGGAGGTCATTCCCACATTCCAGACCAAGTCTTACAGACTTATTTAAAGTCTGTTCCTTCAGAACAGCAGGGGGATATGGTATACTGCCAGAGTTGAAGCAACAGCAGAGCTGAGCTGAAGGAAAGGTTCTGTTGCTGCCAGGCTTGAGGGAAACTTACATACCAGAGGTGATTGGTGAGAGTATTACATCAGTGGTGGATGGTTAAAAGGGTGTTGTGGTGGTACTTTCTAGTAGACGCAGACCACGGATAGAGAGGGTCTCTACAAGTGTTCAGTTAGTGGCTAGATAGTCTAGCTTTTGTTTTGTTCTGTGTTGTATTTATTGCACACTGAGCTGTAAACTGTGTGAAGTTTTGAAGAATAAAGCTGGCTGAGGCCAGTTTTGAAAAAATATCATGTGGTCCAAGTGACATCTGTGCCATAACCATTCTCCCATAGGACGACGATACCAAAAGTGAGCTAAAGTGACCCCTGGGCCTGTCCAAGATAGCAGTCGAACGTGAGCAAATATCACACGTGAGTCCATATGCTTTTATTACAGGGATTGTCCACCCCATAACAAAATCAAACAAGCAGCTCCTAAGGCCCGCTAATTGACTGAAGTAGTCCCTTGTCTCTACTTATGTAAACTAAGGGCCAGGAAAGCAACCCCCTCGGGTTCTTTGTATTGCGGGGAGATGACCGTGTGGGACTCTTTGTGGTGCACCGGCGAATAAATAATGGACACAACAAAGGTTGATCGGGAGAAACGAGGCTTTACTTCTTTTCTTCTTGCAACGACCGTCGCGGAACGACTTGGTCGCCCGTGTCCTAGATTCTCACAGCTTCTTCAGCATTCACGCACTTCCGGGGGGCTATTCCATCAGCTCACCCGACTGTGGTTCGTCCACTTGGTCTAGGCTGCTGTTGATTCTGCCTGCTGCTCACTTAGGCCTCTTGCCACTCTCCTTGGACACAATTCAGCCAGAAGGAAAGGTTCTGCCCCGGCTTCTCCCGACTTGCTTGCTGAAGAACTATAAATACAGGTAGTTCTCGACTTACACCGTTCCAACTTACATCTGTCCCCTAGTTACAAACGGAGACTTATGGAGCATGCTGGCACTTGTAGTTCCATGTTCCACAGCAGATAGTAGCTGTGGAACTACAAGTTCCAGCATGTTATAGCAGCACATGAGATGAAAATGAGGTGAAATCTTTTTAAGAGGGACACAGACAGCAAAACAAAAGTAAAAAAAAACAACAACTTTTGTGCTAGAGCTACATTTAATAAATATACATGTTCCGACCAACATATAAATTCAACTTAAGAACAAACCTACAGTCCCTATCCCGTTTGTAACCCGGGGACTGCCTGTATTTACAACTTCTCTGATCTATCTGGCCTCCTCTCTCTCCTTCTAGGGAAATTTTCCCCCTCTCCTGTCCCTAGAGGGGGCTGCAGCTTCTCCTGTCTGTCCTCTGTGGCAGACTCTCACAGACTGTCTATCTGTCTCACTGTGCAGCTTTGATCCCCCGCTGCTGCAGCTAGCCCCCCTTCTACTCCTCTGATCCAGCTCCCTGATTGGTTGGGACAGTAACACACTACAGTAACCGGGTAAAACTGGCTGTAACCTACTTTAATATAAATCTATGGCCTGTTAAATCAATCAACCCTATCACTACTATAACTAAGGCACTGTCCTTCTAGTTTCCCTTAGCAACCTAATTATTTTTTTTTTCTGAAGCCCTAAGAACGTGCAACTAACACCAAAATGCACAAAAAAAAGTGCAACACGAGTGCCACACAAAAACAGTGCATCAGGATACGGTCTATCGCAGACCCATACTAAAAAGTAATGGGTCCCCCATATACCTGGAACAGAAGAGTATCCCTGCCGGGCCAGAAGTCTCCTGCACAGGGATACATGGTACATATTCCCTTCTGCCGAAGCAGAGAGAGAACAAAATGCTTCCCCACCAAGCCAGAAGGCATCCGCATGGGGTCGCACAAACGGTCCTACTGCCGAAGCAGATCGGACCTACGAACGCACTTGGCATCAGAATGGCCTGCCACACCAAACCTCAACCAAGCGCAGTCCAGGTCGCCGACTCCGAAGAGTGGCAAATGGTCCTACTGCCGAAGCAGATCGAACCTACAAGCTTGCACATTGGCGTCAGAATGGCCTGCCACACCAAACTTCGACCAAGTGCTCACCTGGTGGCCAACTCCGAAGAGTGCCGGGGTTTGCAGGGGAGAAAGGAACCTAATGGCCACACATTCTCCCCCTAGACTCCGGGGGGGGGGGGGTCCCAAAAGGGTACCGCATCCCAAAATCCAAACACAAATAGTGACAAACGAAACACACGTGACGTGAAAAATAAATAAGTGAATGTGCGCAGTGGATACTGCCCGGACATCCGGCCGGAAAATATAAAAATTTCCCTACTTCCTAGCCAGAAGGCCGGGGAATAAGGACGTGTGCTTTCAGGGACAGTGAAAGTTAAAGTGCCGTGCAAATGTGCCGAAACTCAAGTGGGGTCCCATACCCAGTGAGTTAAGGCACCCCAGGGTCGTCAATCCTGGGGCACATCACACTTAGGGCTTCATAGTCCCCTCAAACCTACATGGCTTCGATCCTGCTTACACCCCCTCCCTACCCCCAGTGTGGTTCTCTGCTCCGACACAGCCATCCTATAGCGGCCCCCTTAAACCGCCAAGACGACTGATAAGAACAGATACTACACTTGATCTTAGCCAAGAGGCCGAGAAGCGACCTAATACTTATAATTCTTAGGGCATGATCACATGACGGATTTGGCCGCGGTTATGGCCTCGGGTTCCGACGCAGTTTCCACGGCAAAAACCAAATCACATGGTTTCCTATTGGAAACCGCGTCAATAGTCACATGCCGCAGGAGTTCTCAGTGCAGCGGCCGTGCGGTGTTGCCACGGGCGTTGCCGCAGGTGGTGCGCGGCTGGCCCGCGGCTTGCAGCACGGTTTTCCCCCTGCCTATTCATTTGCATGGGGGCAAACCCTCTCTGTAAGCCGCGCCCCAAGCCACGCCCCAACCCGGGCCGAGAACACGCCCAGCGCCCGCGGCCAAACCCGTCGTGTGAACATGCCCTTACACTAATATCTGGCATAAGGCTCCCTACACCTCTATACATCTACATCACCATTTGGAGCTGTTCGCTTCTAAACGCTTATGGAAATTAGTGGCACATGGCTACATCTTTGATGTCCCCATTCAGAAGTGGCAGAGTGAAAATAGAAGACCAGGCAGACGTGGCGCTGGAACCGGGGTCCGGAGGAAGGTGATTATATATTTTTTTTATTTTACTGGTGAACCAGGAGCTTCTTGTTTGAGTTTGTTACAAAGATTACAATCCCTTTTCTTAGGAACTGAGATATAATCAATACATTTCTATCATTGAGTCTTCTATGAGAGACACTTGTTGTAGATATTCTCTGTTCTGCTTGTTGGAGGTTCAAAATTGGGTACATTCCTTTAGAAAGTCATAATAAAGTAACTCAAAATGTTTTTTCTTAACCAGAAAACCCCTTTGATTAGGACTGTTTTCTGCATTATTGTAATAGAATAACTTAGATTTTAGGTTTCCTACTTTTTAATTCTAAATAAAATTATTAAGGGAATAGAGGATGAAAGATCCACAACACATTATAATATTGTAATACCAGGGCAGGCTAGAAATAGTGCTCTTTGCTCAACGACATAAAGTAAATGATCAAAAGTATCTCGGCCATAATATGCTAGGACACCATTTCAGAGTAGTTAATATTAATTATACGTCTTGAAAAGGTCCAATAGTTGCTAATTGTACCCAGGGAAAGATAGGAGAAAAAGGTAAATGATTCACTGAGCCAAAAGAGGAAGCAACCTATGAATTTTTTGACATATCATTGACTTCAAAGAGTTCTGTGAGAAATGACTTTTAATTATCTGTTCTAAAAGCTAAATTATTCATGTAAAAAGAAATGGTGGAGCAGGATGTGCCTGCCCTTAATCCATTCTCAATACACAGGGATGTCATTTACTTGTAAAATTTCCTCTTATTGCATTAGCATTCAGGGCTCAGATCCAGCTAATGATTTGGCTGGCGACTATGACCTTGTTAAGTTAAAAGTGAAATGTTCTGGGCTGGTAAATGTAAATATTTCCCCTGATTTTTTTTCATTAAACTCATCTAGGTTTACTGCGACTTTCAATGTATTTGGAAATGTAATTTGGATCTTAGCCTGAACGTGTCCTAAATCTGGAGAGTTAACTACTGCAAAGCAGACGATTTTTGTGATTCACCAGGATGGACTTGTACTGAACAAACTGGAGAGCAGCTGCTTCCAAGGAAAAAAAAAACAACAGATGTGGAGGATCTCACATGTTATGATGAGTTAAGGGTTAAGAGTCCACTACCCTGTGTCTCTAGGGTAACACCTGCCTAAACTGGAAGGGCTCATGCTGGCCATATTACAGGTACTTGTTAAATCAAAAACTAGGAGCCCATAAGGCACGTCTGTTATATGGAACAAATGAGAAAAAAATTGGGACATATTCCATCTAAAGATAGACAGTCAAGTCACATTATATTATGATTACTTCCAACTTTTGATGTCAGCAGCACATAGCTCAAAAAGGAAGTCACATGTGGTGAGTTGGCTTGGTGGCTATTTAACCCCTTAACGGTGAGGCCTATTTTTTTTGGGGGGGGGACGTTCGTTTTTCCCTCCTCGCCTTCCCAGAGCCATACCTTTTTTTATTTTTCCACCTACATAGACATATGAGGGCTTTTATTTTGCGAGACAAGTTGTACTTTCTAGTGGTGTTATTCATATTACTATAGAATATACTAGTGTAGTGATGAGCGATTGTGTCAACTATCATTATCGATTCGATAGTCGATATCGGCAATTATCATGACGATTTCCGATAGTCGATAACAGATTATCGACCATTAAAGTCTATGGGAGAGGAACAACACCTTCATTCTTACACCCAAACAGGGCTGGAGAAGCTGGAATTAACATCCACAACAGTAAAATGGATACGTGCTACATCTTAGGCAACACACTTAGGTTATAAAAGTCACAGAAAAAAAGTCACAGACCATTCACTATCCCTGTCTTGTACCACAGCATGACCCTTAAACCTGCATGACCCACAAATTAAAAAGTGCCAGAAGGCAGTATGATTTGAACCATCATTTTACTTGAACTGGACATTGACTATCCCTGTCCTGGACCGCAGTATGACCATTAAACCTGTCTGACCCACAGATTAAAAAGTGCCGGAAAAAGGAGTCTTTCAACCACCATTTTAGTTGAACTGGACATTGACATTGATTAATTTCAACACGGCCTGGTTTTTCTGGGCACGTGATGCTACCAGTGGACCTTGGGGGAAAGAACCCTGCACCATCCCTGGAGTTTTGAAGAGCGTGTGCCGAGCCTGAGAGCCACCGTTACCACCAGAGACATCCACCCAGCTCACACAGTGAGCTGTCACAGAGGTATAACGGCCTTGGCCGTGCTTACTAGTTCATGTATCGGTGGTCAGATGGACTCTGCCGGACACAGATGCAGACAATGCGCTTGAGATTTTAGATGACACGTGGCTGGCCAGGGCTGGGACGGCTTTTCTGGAAAAGAAATGCCTGCTCGGCATCTGGTATTGGGGGCAGGCAAGGGCCATGATGTGGTGGAACCCATCTGTGTCCACCAGACGGAAAGGCAACATTTCCAAGGCCAAAAGCCTGGCAATGCCAACATTCAGGCTTTTGGCTTTGGGATGGTTTGGGTTAAAGTGTTTCTTCTGCTCCCAAACCTGGTAGACAGAAGGCTGGCTGCTAGACTGGCCACTGTACGGCGTGCAGGTCAAACTGGTGGAAGGAGAAGGGGTAGGATGGGTCTCTGGTGGTGCTAGTGGTTCTCAGGCGACGGTGGAGGCTGAAGCGGAGGCTGATCCTTGCTCATGACTCTGAGAGACATGGGCAGCTGAGGAATGCTTGGTCGTGGCGAAGGAGGAGGAGCCGGAGACAGAGGGTGTGACAGTGGTTGGAAGCCTGAGATCGGTGTGGTCTTTTTTGGCCAAGTGTTCCTTCCATTTCAAATCATGCATTCGCTGCATGTGACTAGACATGTTGGTGGTGGTTAAACACCTAAGATTCTTCCCTCTACTGATGCGTTTACGGCAAAGGCGGCATATGACATCGCTGGGTGAATCAGAGGCTTGCTCAAAAAAGGCCCAGGCTTGAGAGGTCCTGGACCTTTTCAACGGCGATAAGTGAGGAGCGGTGTTTCCGCTGATCGTGGCTGGTGGAATAATCTCAGCAGACTTGTGCAACCGCCCTCTTCCTTTTTGAGGCGGGAGCCATACCGACACTAACCCATCATCTTCCTTCTCGTCCAGTGATGAAGCGCTCGCAAGCAAATTCTGCTGAAAAGACCGTGTTGGATCCGCAATGTCGTCATCCTCATTATCAACAATACAGGTGCCTTCTTCGTCCTGACATTCTGCATCCTGGAGCTGCGGGCTACAAGCAACAGGCACTGCCAGGCATTGCCGACCGCTCGGGATTTGTGGCGACTGACCGGCTTCCTTCTCCTCCTCTGATGGCATCAGCAATTGGGCGTCAGAGCAGACAAAATCATCCTCTTTGGCCTCTTCATCTTTTGAAATACCTTCTGACCTAACCGCATTTTGTCATCAAAGAGGTCTTCAGAAAATGG
Organism: Phyllomedusa bahiana; assembly: GCA_025379985.1. Taxonomy (NCBI): domain Eukaryota; kingdom Metazoa; phylum Chordata; class Amphibia; order Anura; family Hylidae; genus Phyllomedusa; species Phyllomedusa bahiana. Next base: position 63,068 of record JAODAL010000046.1, read on the forward strand.
ATTATCCACAGTGGTGGGTACACGAGTTGACATTTGGGCTGCCTTCGTTTCATGTTGGACGGATGCTGACGATGATGATGACGACATTTGTGGCCGTGACTGGGAGGACGAGGAGGTAAGACTGCTGGATGCAGGTTGCATTAACCACTGAAGAACAGATTGGCAACGCTGTTCGTTACTGAGATTCACAGGGCCCTGACCCAGCGATGACAGGCCTGACAGTCCTGCAACCGACGATCCGCTGGCTTGCGTGTTGTCGCCAGCACTGAGAGGAGCACCTTCTCTCGTACCTCTACCTCCATGTCCTACACACCTCTTTGCTCACTTACCACCTGCATTTCGCTCTATGTTCAGAAAGATAAAACTTTAAAAAGGTATGGAAGAGTTTTGAAAGTCTCTTATTCAAATACTGCAAATCACAGCTATTCTTAAATCCCTCTAATTTCCTACAGCCAACTTGGATTATTAACAGAATTGTTTCTAGCGAATACCTGTGAAATGCGGTCTGGTGGAAGAACCGTAAGACAAAATGAACAGTGTTCTTCCTTCAGTCCCAGGGATTTACAACTGCCCAGTAGGACTAGGAATTGATAGTTTTCAACAAACTATCATACAAGTGCGCTATCTGCGCCAAACTGAGATTCACATAGAGCAATAAAACTATTCAAAAGTTACACGGATGAGAAATTGCGTTTTTTGAAGCAATGACACACGAGAACAGTTACTAGAAAAATTCTGTATCCTAATGTAAGTACAAGGTGGCTCTTTGAACAAAACTGGGCTGCACCAAAGTGAAATACAGCTATTTAAAAGTTATATGGATAAGAACAAGTGGTTTTTGCACCAATGAAATACACCAACAGTTACTAGAAAATTTCTGTATCCTAATGTAAGTACAAGGTGGCTCTTAGAACAAAACTGGGCTGCACCAAAGTGAAATACAGCTCTTTAAAGGTTATACAGATAAGAAAAGGTGGTTTTTGCACCAATGAAATACACCAACAGTAACTACAAAATTTCTGTTTCCTAATGTAAGTGCAAGCTGGCTCTTTGAACAAAACTGGGCTGCACCAAAGTGAAATACAGCTATTTAAAAGTTATACGGATAAGAAAAGGTGGTTTTTGCACCAATAAAATACACCATCATTTACTATAAAAATTGTGTATATAAATTTATGTACAAGGTGACTATTTTAAAAAAAATGTGCGGCAAAAATAAAAGGTACATTTTCACCTATGTTGCTTGGTTTACTGCCCCCCCCCCCCCCCGCACCTCCCCGCAGCTGGACAGCGCTAGATGCTTCTTTAAAAGTCTCTGTCTAACTAACTAAGAGCTGAAATTCTCTAATCTACCTATATTCTAATGTTCACTGCTAAAAGCATAGTTGTCTGTATGAATAAAGAGAAGAACTGTGTCTCTGAGCAGAGCTGTATTGAGAGAGACGTAGCACACATCTTGCTCTAGTGAGAGACACAAACACTGATACTGAACAGGAAACGCTGTTCTATGTAAAACGAGGTCATGTGATTTTTCCAGCCAATGACAACCATACACATCACAGTCATGACGTCACACACCCAGCTCACCCTGCTCTATGCTCTAAGCTGATTTGCTGGCTGCCAAAATGACAGGAAGCGCGAAAATGGCGCGATAATAATAGATTATGCGCAGATTCTCACCTAAATTAATGCGTGATTGGAAATTTCCGATCAACCTAAAAATCGTGCCAATTTCAACTTTGTCGATTATAATCGCTCATCCCTACTAGTGAACGGCAAAAAAATTCTAAGTGGGGCAAAATGTGAAAAAAACGTACTTGCGCCATGTTTGCGGGAGGTTTGTTTTTACAGAGTTTATTCTCCGGTAAAAATGATGTGTTTTCTGTATTCTACAGGTTGATATGCATCTGGCAATACAAACATGTAGGGTTTCCGTCATATTTTGGTACCGTAAAAAAATTCCAAACATTTTCTATTTTAGAAATTTGCGCCGCGGCACTGTTTTGTGTGACCAATAACTTTTTTGTACTAACACCTACGGACGTCATTGAGGGGGTATTTTTTGCGGGCGGAAGTGTACTTTTTAATGCTAGCAGTTTGAAATGGATGCAACTTTTTTGATCACTTTTATTCCAGTTTTGATGCGACGTGAAATGACCAAAAAAACGCAGTTTTGGCGTTTGGATTTTTTTTTCTTCTACGGTGTTCAGCATATGGGAAAAATTATGTTAGATTTTTATAGATCAGACTTTTTCAGACGCGGCGATACCAAATATGTGTAACTTTTTTATTATTTTATTGTTTTTATTTGTAAAATAGGGAAAGGGGGGGTGATTTGAACTTTTAATACTTTTTTTTTGTACTTTAAAACTTTATTTTTATTTATTTTTTTACTTTAACATTTAGTCCCCCTATGGTGCTTGACCACTAGGGGCGCGATCGTTAATACAGCCTAATGCATTGCATAGGCAATGCATTAGGGTGTAAAAAGATGGCGGTTTCCCCACTTCCTGCCTATGGCCAGAAGTGGGGCAAACAGGAACATGACAGCGATCAGAGCCTTCACAGGACTCTGTGCTGCCATGTTAGCCTGTCGGGACTCAGCGATCTTATCGCTGATGTCCCGATCGGGCTGAAAAACGGTGCGCCGCACCGCTTTTCAGTCTTCAGACGTCGCGGCCATCTTTGCCGATTAGCCTTGCGATTAGCCGCTAACACCCGGCGGCTGTGAAGCGTGATCGTTTACTGGCGCTATGACGTACTCATACGTCATAGGTCGGAAAGGGGTTAAGGAATGATATAGGCTGTCTGCACATACAACCCTCATGGTTGTCATGAATAAAAGGGATTGCAACAAGGGATAATCAATGGCTTTCGGGCCAAGAGTGGCAGTATTTCTGAAACTGCGCATAACTTTCTACTGCTATGGTGAAAGTATATAGTGAGTGGACAAATGACACCATTGTAAATAAGTGATGTGGAAACTGCAGAGCACTATTTGCCATTTATGTGAGAGATGAATGTCAGCTACAAAGATGCACAATGGTGGGTCAACACAATACAGTGGAGCAGCTTACTGGAAAAATGAACCAGGGGGCTACAAGATGTGTGTCTAAAACTACAGTTTACTGACATTTGGGGCTCTGAAGGACAAGGGTGTATCTAGAAACATAAGAGAACAAACTCCCTGCAACCATTGCTGGAAATATACAAGCTGATGGCTGTAGTGTTATAGTCTGGGGAATTTTTTGGTTGCATTCTGTAGGACACTCATTTATATGGAAGGCACTTTAAATCAATTTGGGTATGAATCATGTACACCCATATAAATGCTGATTGTCTTCCCTGAGGCAGATGGGATCTTCCAACAACATGCCACATGCCACATGCCACGCTATAAATGTCTGACATTGGAAGAGCATGACCAAGACTTTCAAGTGCTACTATCTGGCCCACTAATTGTCCAAACCCAAGTGAGCATCCATAGGGCCGACTCAATTGTCATGCTTGATGTATGGATCTTCCCCCACACACCCTCCAGCAGCTGTGGGATGCAGTAAGCATGGCTCCAGATACCAGTGACAACCAATCAGGTCCTTCTTGAGTCACTTCTAGCTGCTGTCCATGAAACAAAAGGAGGTTACTCCTGAAGTTAGCTGGTGATCATTATAATGTGACTTGACTGTGTATAAAAAAAGAATTTTCCCATTAAAAAAGTGCTACTAGGGTACAAAACAGTACTGATCATGTGCACTAAATGGTGGCAAACATTGAACAGTAAGGACTGCTATGTGTTACCATACAGGGTCTGTGCACACAGTTTTGCTTTTGCGTTTTGCAGAGGTGAATCACTACTAATAGTATCTCTTGATTTAGGCTCTGTTCAGTTTGACACTGGTTTAACCAAGTTTGTAAAAATATTTGGGTTTAGGACATCCCCAACCTACATTTTTTCTCTAATTATATCCCTAACCGTAACCAAAAATGTAATCCTAACATAGGTTAATGTTGTTTAAGTCATTTTATGGTGTTAACTAGTTTAGTGACGTGACACTCTCATTGCAGAAGAACTTCTGGTTCAATGTCCTGTCCAATTTCACTTCTGGTTAATTCACTATAGGCCCAATGTTATGTTAACCGGAAGTGATATTGGACGGGGTGTTGGACCAGAAGTAAGGCCGCAATGGAAGCATCGTATTACTGGACTAGTAAATCAACCTCTTAAAACCACTTAACAAACCCTAACTTAGGGTAACAATCGATATTTTTTTTTTATGTAATCGCTTTAGTTCAGGTCAAATTTGATCAGAATCCCATGTACACAGGTTCGCAAGTCCGCTAAATATATGAGATCTGAAAATCGGTTCCTGTGCTCCAGTGAATACATTCAAAGCTATCAAGGCATTCACAATACTATTCTTTGTTTAAGGCCTTATTGTAACTACCATAATACAGCTCTATTTAAGCATCTGTATAACAGCCATGTCCTGACCTGACCCCGAGTCAAATGACCTAAAGTCATCATCATATTTGACTATAACACTGTTAGTTGACATTATTAGACTTCCAATTAGATTATGATCTGAGAGAGCTGCCAGACAGTCGTCCATTGTCTTTTGTTTGACGAAACATGGATCAGACAACAGACGATCTAATCTGTATGTCAATGTTTGATAGCTTCATGTAACCAACTATAACAATAATCTACTTAAAAGAACACTTTGGCAGACTTACCAAAATTCTTTACTTCTTAGACCCTATACAAAAGAAGACAAAATTAGCCAGTACATAAAAACACAAGTGAAATGGAAACACTGTTGTGGCTGAAATACAAAAAGCAAACTCACCAACACAATGAAATAGTCACATTAAGCAGGTGCAAAAGCCCACACAAACACTGAACTTATGAAACATTGTTACAAACACCCCTAGAACCCAAATGTCTGGTTGAGGCCGCACTCACAGTCCATTCCCCAACTGCAGTTACTCACCTCCCCTTGCTCCCTCTGCTGTCTCTAATGGCTGGTATGTGCGTCTCTATTCCCTAGTCGTTTCTGGGAAAGGGCCGGCGTGCTGGTAATTATTATTATTATTATTATTATTTATTTTTGAGCGCCCTTGGTTCCAGGGCGCTGTACATTCAGGTTTCATACATAACATAGGTCAAACAAGTACAAAGGTGACAAATTACTAACTAACAACTGGTACAGAAGGAGTGAGATCCCTGCCCGCAAGGGCTTACACTCTAAAAGGAAGGTGGGAAGAGACAGAAGGTGAGGGGCAGACATGTTTGTGGAGGGTGTAGTGACAGCAGGGTTATTGTTGGTTATAGGCAATCCTGAAGAGATGGGTTTTCAGGTTGCTTTTGAGGCTGGTGAGAGTGGGGGAGAGTCTGAGGTGTTGGGGCAGTGAGTTCCAAAGTGTGGGTGAAGCACGAGAGAAGTCTTGGAGACAGTTGTGTGAGGAGCTGATAAGGGGAGAGCAGAGAAGAAGGTCCTGTGAGGAGCGGAGGTTGCGTGACGGGAGATATCTGGAGATTAGAGCAGAGATGTATGGAGGGGAATGGTTATGGAGAGCCTTGTAGGTCAAGGTTGCTAACTTGAACTGGATTCGCTGGGCAATGGGAAGCCAGTGAAGGGATTGGCAGAGGGGAGCGGCAGAGGAGTATCGAGGAGAGAGGTGAATCAGACGGGCAGCAGAGTTAAGGATGGATTGGAGGGGAGCGAGGGTGCTAGCTGGGAGGCCACAGAGAAGGATGTTGCAATAGTCTAGGCGTGAGATGATGAGGGCATGGACGAGCATTTTTGTGCTTTCGAAGTTAAGGAATGAACGGATACGGGAGATATTTTTCAGGTGGAGGCGGCAGGTGGAGGTGAGGGTTTGGATGTGCGGTTTGAAGGACAGATTGGAGTCAAGGGTTATCCCAAGGCAGCGGACTTGTAGAGCTGGTGAGAGAGTGTAGCCATTGACTGTGATAGAGAGATCAGGTGGAGGGATGGAGTGGGACGGTGGAAAGATGATAAATTCAGTTTTCTCCATGTTTAGCTTCAGGAAACGTGAGGAGAAGTAGGAGGATATGGACGAAAGACAGGGATCCGGGAGAGTAGAGAGGTAATATTTGGGCCGGAGATGTAGAGTTGGGTATCGTCAGCATACAGATGGTATTGAAAGCCATGCGATGCTATTAGTTGACCCAGCCCAATAGTGTAGATAGAAAAGAGTAGTGGGCCCAGGACAGACCCCTGGGGTACACCAACAGAGAGCGGGCAAGAGGAGGAGGTGGTGCGTGAGTGAGAGACGCTGAATGTCCGATCAGTGAGGTAGGAGGATATCCAGGAATAATTGGATAATTGCCAGGCGGTTGTCCTATACTGTATTACCTAGCATTCCCCTGACCTCCCCGCCGGTTCCATAGTTCCTTTGACATATTCACAAAAGCAGTTCCTTAACCGTTATTTCCTATGTTGTCTACCAGTTCCTCCTACCTCCGTCCCTCGACCACGAACCTTACCGTCTGCCCTTCCTGACTGTCCTCAACTATGAGCCTGCCTAGTAATTTTTTACCACGTTACACCTTGGCCACCACTGCAGGCAAGTCACGCTAGGGGTAGTGACATGGGGGTCACCTGCTTCAGTAAGCCATTCCTGCCATGCGGCAGGCTCTGGTGAAAACCACCGGCCCCTTAGACTCTGCTCCCTGGTGTGGCTTACACCATTGCTTGCAGTGGCTCAGTGGACCCACTACCTCCGGTCGTTACACACATTTCAAACTGCATTCCTGCTTTCTTTTCTGTGTGTAAAAAAATCATGTTTTTAGAGCCTATTTTCATCAAATTCTGTATGTCCACCTACCACATCAAGCTACCTCAGGATTCTATCTATAGACTTGACTCCAAAGCCTCCAATGCATCGGCAACAGTTTTCAGTCACATTGATGGAGGTAGCCACGCCTCAAAATACACTATGTAAAAGAGATGACGTTTGCTAACCAGCACATCTAAACACAGTTTTATCAAAAGTTGCACCAGAAGGCTCAGTGTAATTACTAGATAGTGTTAATTTAGAATAGACAATAAAAAAAATGCACCAAATTTATTACAGCGACTACCATTGTATAATAAATGTGGCACACCTTTAGACACTGTTGTCTAACTTAATATCACCTATGAATTTGTTGGCTCATTTTCCACCAGTAATCAAGGCAATATTTTGGTGAAAGATGTTGCACTTCAAGCCAGGACCCCTTTCTGCAAAGAGCAGAAAATACAGAAAAATCTGTTGCAATACAAATTTCAAAAAACAGTAAATTGGCAGCACCAGCTGGCACTAAAGTCTATACCAATATTACAATCATAAAATATTTAAACTGCATCAGTGCTACATTTTTATAAGAATACAACAAAACCTGGAGGTCTTCATGGCATAAATTAACCAAGCTCTGTTTTCCCAACTACCCCATCAAGACCTTAACAGGTGGATCCCTAACTCTAGATTCACCTTTTTAAGGGGCAATAGCTTTAATACCTTCAGAGCAACAGACTCCATTCACACTGATTATACTGATTAATAATTATTAGAACCTTAGAAAAGACTGGTGGAGTGCAAAGCCAAAGTGGAAGCAGCCACTCTTCCAAATTCACAATAAGGGAAGTTTTGGGCAATCTACAGCCAGTATCAGCCAGCAGTATGGCCATATCCATTGTAAAAATGGATGTGCTGGCTGATTTTTCTGTCCTTTTTGCATAGTGCATTCGGAACACTGGCTGACTTTACTTTGGCTGTGCACTTTATCCATCTTTCCTGAGGTCTTCATAATCAAAGTTACATTTACAGTTTGTAAGACTGAAAAAAGACTGTCATTTTAGAGGAAAAATTCCTTTCCAACTCCAATCTGGAAATCAGAATAAATTCCTGGATCAATGACCTTTCTCCGTAATTCTAGTCTCTATAATTTGTTATAATATTGCACCTAGAAATGCATCCAGAACCTTTTTAAACTCTTTTTGTGAATTCGCCATGACAAGTTCCTCGGACAGAGTTCCACAGTCTCACTGCTCTTACATTAAAGAATCCCCTTCTACATTTATATGTAGAAACCTTCTTTCCTCTATACATAGAGGATGCTCATATGTCCTGGATTCAGTCCTAGGTATAAATAGATCTCTAGATTGACCTTTTTGATATTTATACATATTTATTAGGTCCCCCAAATTCATCTTTTTTCTCATCTAAAAGAAACTAATTTTGCTAATCTTTCTGGGTATTGTATTAGTTTAATTAACCTCCTTTGAACCTGTTCAAGCTCTACTTCTTGTGCACTGGTGCCCAAAACTGTACACAACATTCCATGTGTGGTCTAACCAGTGACTTGTATAATGAAAGAATAATATTCTCATTGTGTGCATCTATGTCCCTTTTAGTACACCCCATAATTTTATTTGTTTTGGCAGCACCTGCCTAACACTGGCTGCTACAATTAAGTTTTTCATTTCCACTAAGATTTTCAAGTCCTTTTCAATGTCAGTTTTACCCACAGTTTCTCCATTTAACAAGTAATCAAGAAATTAATTTTTCCATCCTATGTGCATAACATTGCATTTATCCATGTTGAAATTCATTTGTCACTTCTCTGCCCAGGTTTCCAACTAATCCAGATACTTTTTTAATGACACATTGTCCTCTATTGTGTTTATTACTTTACAGAGCTTGATATTCTACTGTGAAATCCTTCTATAAGATCATTAATAAATATATTAAAGAGGATAAGGCCCAGTACTGACCCCTGTGGTATCCCACTAATAACAGGAATTCAGTCCGAGTAAGTACTATTAATCACCACCCTTTGTTTTCTATCTCTGAGCCAGTTACTTACCAACTTGCAAACATTTTCCTTCAGTCCAAGCATTCTCAACCTTTTATTTTGCACAGTATCAAATACTTTATTAAAATCCAGATATATGATAGCCAATGCCTCCTCCTGATCCAGTCTAGAACTAACATCCTCATGGAAGCTAATATGATTAGTTTGACAGGACCGATCCTTCATAAACCCATGCTGGAATGGTGTTATACAATTATTTTCAGTGGGATACTCTAGTTTAGCATCTCTTACCTACAACATAGATTAAACATAGGGACCTTTAGTTTCCAGGACCACTTTTTGACCCCTTTTTTGATATCGGCACCACATTTGCTATGCACCAATCCTTTGGATCATAATCCATTATTATACAGACCATAAATATTAACCATTTACCGCTGCAGCTGACCTTTCTGACAGAGCCCCCATTTTTTAAATCACTTTATGTGAGAATAACTTTTTGACACTTTTACCTATCCATATGATTCACAGACTGTTTTCTCATGACACATTGTTTTTTAAGTTAGTAAGAAATTTTGGTCCAAAATATCCTTATTTATTTGTGAAAAATAATTAAATATCGTGAAACATTTACCATTTTCAAACTTCAAACATTTCTGCATGTAGGAGAGATAGTTATTCCACTCAAAATAATTTATAGATAGCATCTACCATATGTCCACTGTAGTTTGGCATAATTTTTCAAATGTCTTTTTTATTTTTTTTTCGACATTAGGGGCTTAGAAACTTGGTAGTAATTTTTCATATTTTCAAGAAAATTTGCAACATACATTTTTTTGGGATTAGTCCAGTTCTGACATGACTTTGAGGGGCCGGTATAATAAATTACCCAATAAATGAATCTGCATAAGAAACTACACTCCTTAAGGTATTCAAAACAGGATTTAGGAAATTTACTAACCGATTAGGTGTTTCAGAGGAATTAAAGCAAAGTGGAGGTGAAGTTTAAAAATTTCACTTTTTAGCAGATTTAAAATTTTCTGTCAGGTCTCTTAGTCAATATTAAGTCCAAATGTAACTTGGCTCCTTCAACAGTTCGGAAAGGTAATTATCTTTAGCTATTGATAACCTGTTTCCTTTATGAGAGCCACAGGTTTCAGTTTCCCAATTTATGTCTGGGTAGTTGAAGTTGTCCATAATAACAATCTCATTATGATTAGCCACCTCATCTATTTGTCTGAGGAGTACATCTTCTATAGGTTCTATTATATTTGGTGGCCTATAGAGGACACCTAATAGAATTTTATTATTGTTATTGCCCTCATGGATATATACCCATATTGACTCCACATGCTCATTCCTTGTATCTATATATTACTGCAGATTTAATAATAATAATAATAATAATAATAATAATATATATTTTTTATTTTATTAGCATCAACATATTCTGTAGAACTTTACAATTTAGAGGGTATATACAGACAACACTAGACATTACACAGTAAAGGGCTACTTTCAGATCAGACACAAGGTATGAGGGCCCTGTTGACAAGACCTTACAATCTATTAATGTGTATGGGTGAGATACATAATGGTCCAGCCATTATTTATAAATAAGGGGTAGGTAACATAAAAAAGGATGAACCAGCTATTATACAGTACATCTATATACAAATAAGTGCCTTTGAGTGCCCAAGTGCAGGTAGTGTCAGGAATGTGTGTGACTGATAGCAAGAGGTTAGCAGTTAGGGATCTTAGAAGGCCTGCCTAAGAAGATGTATTCTCAGGGCATGCTTAAAACTATGAGGGATAAGAGTTTGCCTGATTGTACGGAGTAACATGTTCCAGAGAATTGGTGCAGCACGTGCAAATTCTTGGAGACGGGCATGGGAGGTTCAGATGATTGAGGAATGTAATCTGATATCATCAGCAAAGTGCAGAAACTGTGCAGTGTGGTAGACAGAGATGAGGGAGGCGATGTAGTGGGGTGCAGTACTGTGGAGAGCTTTATGGGTGACAGTGATTAGTTTCTGTTGTGTACTGTACTGAATGAACAACCACTGCAGTGACTGTCACAAGGTAGAGGCATCAGTACAGCTGCTGGAAGAAAGACAAGCCTGGCTGCTGCATTCAGGACAGATTGGAGAGGGGAGAGTTTACAGAGAGGGAGACTGATAAGCAGGGAGTTACAGTAGACAAGACGAGAAAGTATAAGAGCAGTAATGAGAGTTTGAGTTGTTTCCACAGTGAGAAAAGGACAGATTCTAAAGATGTTCATGAGGTGCAGGTGACAAGATTTGGCAAGTGATTGAATATAGGGAGTGAAGGTCAGATCAGAATCTAGTACAACCCCAAGACAGTGGCCCTGCTGCCTAGGAATTATGGTGGTACCACACAGAAACAGAAATAGCAGGGTAGGGTCGGTTAGTAGAAGGCGGAATGACAAGAATTTCAGTTTTAGTGAGGTTTAGTTCTAGATAGAGGAAGGACATGATGTCAGAGACAGTGGACAGACCGTCACTGGTGTTTTGTAGCAGGGCAGTGGTGATGTCACAGGAAGAGCTGTATAACTGAGTATCATGAGCATAGAAATGGTACTGAAAGCCAAATTTGCTGATGATTTGTTCAATGGGGGCTGTGTAAATTGAAGAGAGGACCTAAAACTGATCCCTGAGTAACCCCAACAACAAGAGGAAGAGGAGAGGAGAACTTGCAAATGATACTCTAAATGAGTGGTCAGAGAGGTAGGTTGAGAACCAAGAGAGGGCGGTATCCTGGAGGCCAATGGCGCTGAACATGCTGAAGAGAAGTTGGTGATCTACAGTGTCAGTGTTGCCCTGCAATTTAACTGTGAGGTGATACTTTGAAACTTTAGTGAGAGCACTTTTTGTGGAGTGTGAGGTGCGGAAAACTGATTGCAGAAGGTCGAGAAGAGAATTAGCAGAGAGACAGTGGATTAGGCAACAGTAGACTAAAGGCGACATGTCCCAATACGCAAATGCTGTTTTTTTGGTCTATTTTATGCCAAAAACACTTTTGACACCATATTCTCGATGTAAATGAACTGTCATACACCAAAACTATGTGCATTATACGCTGGGCACGACACATTGTAATGTGAATAAAAATGATACGTTGTGCGTCTGCATAACAAAATGCACCTATTGAGGCGCATTACATACACTAGGAATGATACAGTATGTTATGCATCTCCATTGTGCAATGCGCCTCGATAGGCGCATTACATACACTACCAATGATATGCTATGTACCGCAATTTGCGCAATGCGCCTTTTTAGGCACATTAAGTTTACCTGACACCAGATTTGTGAGAGGATCGGACTTTCTAGTGCACTTTACACTGATTTAATGTGCCTAAAAACTGCTATGGTGCCGCCAATTTTCGGACACGTCGCCTTAAGTGTTCCAGGAGTTCAGAGATGAAAGGCAGACAGTGTTGGCTTCAAACAGGATTTATATAAAGAGATATACCTCTCCCATTTCGATTTTTACGATTTTTTCAAAACAGACTGCAACCTTGTAAGTTAACTACCCAGTCTTAGCTATCATCCAGTAATATCTCAGTGATCCCCACTATGTCATATTTTTCTTCAGAGATTATTAACTGGGGTTTATTCATTTTATTGGTAAGCTGCAATTTAGAGTTTTTGAGGGTTATTATTTTTTCAATACATGGGCCTGTTGCCCTGGAGGTATAGAGGCTGTGACCCCACAGAAAGGAGTATCTAGCTAATAGCAGTGATACCCTTTCTGTAAAGAAATATTCCCTTCGAGCTAAGCACAAATGGGTAGAGTTGATCCTGAAAGCATATTGGAAAATTGTATAGCTTTTCATTATACACAGAATTACATTTATATACAGGTTGTGTCAAAAGATGAATCCAAAGTAGCTAGTGTTGAAGTTTAGGCTTTTAGGTATCTAAATCTATTAGGTGGCAGTCATAGCATCTTAGAGGGACTCTATCTCCAATTTTCACTAATTAAAGCAAGAAACCAATACATATTCTTTTCTTCTTGAAAAATGTGTTTAACATAAAACATGAGTTAAACAGTATGTCATTTTCTGATTAGACGCCTTTACTAAAATAATTTTTGTCTTGATTGCTGTAACTTTGTTTTCTTCCAAGGTTCAGCTGACATAGCTGATTCTGTTGTGTATCATCATATTTCAGTGGGTATACCTACAGCCCTAAGTAAAACTAAATATAACACAGTGGTACTACCACAATATTGTGCCAAATTCCAAACCTGGCTGTTCACATACTCAGCTCTGTAACGCCCATACATCTGTTATAGAAATTTGAAAGTGTTTAACTTACAAATACCTACCATCTCTTTTCATTTTATAAGGTAAGGGTAAGATTTATTATGTAGTGTTACTATGTGATATTTTAATACAGTTGCAGGCCAAAATCTCATGGAAAAATGAAATGTGATGAATTTTAGATCTATAATTGTTTAGAACCTTTGGCTGACATTGGCCATTTGGAGTGAAGTCATCACTAAGTGCATAACTCAAACCAAAGCAATGTCTACTGATGTAATGCAACAGGTTTGTAATTCTCATACACAATAGCATTTAAGCGTCATGTGGGACCCATAAAATACACTACAGAGCTGAGGAAAAAGAATTACAATCATGCATCCTAACGTTTAGTCACCAGTGAAAACTATTTAATAATAAAAGCTTATAATAATGCTGGACTTGAATGCTGTCCCCATTCAATCAGTTCTACAAAGCTTTCATTCCTGTTACGAAAGTGTCTCCCAACCAGGACTTCTTGGAATCTGGACAGAGTTTCCTCAGGAGATAGCAACACAAGAGCTGTCACTGTTACAGTAGGGATGACAAAATAATTCAATTATTTTATTAGTCACCACCAGGCTCCTCTTGTTGCTTCTATGGCAATGCGATGCCACAACATACATGTACAGCATAGGGACTTTAGACAAGGCCTTCAATGACGTATGTTCCTGTGCGTTTAGAGTTATTTCCCCTTTGGACACATCACCTATGTCTAATTTCTATTTTTTAGGTTGTACACAGTGGGTGAATTGAGCAATACCTCTCTTACTGTATGTGTCGGGATAAGAACCCAGAAGTGAAGAGGAACGGATTCCATTCAACTTTGGAGCAGTAGTGATGGGGTACCAGGATGTAATTATCACTTTTTCTAGTTTTCCCCACCTTAGTCCCATTTACATACAATTTTACTAAGCTGGACAACTGTTTTGAAGTCATAATTGCTAACTCTCCCAATTCCTTTGGTAGTCAACTTGAAACCGGTAGCATTATTTAAAAGCACCCAAAAGTGGGCATTCTGGTGGTAGTTTAGGGGAGGTCGCAAGCAGATTTGGAGTATTTCCATTGGATTACAGTTTTAAAAGGTTGGAAAATATAATGTCAATTTTATTTTCAAACACTAGTACTTTTTATATTTGCTAAATCCGTGTTTCTTTAGATTCAATTAAGGTCCACCATGATCTACTATGATAATTATATAAGTCCACAGCAAACGGACAGTTGTACATGTATCACAGACTGAGAACTACAGCTATAGACAGTATTGTATCCTAGAATAAGTCCTCATAGTATAATGAATGGTTAATGTCTCCATGCACATTTCCATGTAGCCTGCTGTACCTAATGTCTCCAAACTTGTTTGAATTGTTTTTGCAATTGGACAGCATTTGCAGGTGGCCCTTGCATTTTCAAAAGTTGCTAATTAGTTCCACTTTAGACATTTGAATTAACCACTTTTATTTTTTCACCTTGTGCTAAAGGCCATCCTAATACATATATATATATATATATATATATATATATATATCTATATATATATATATATATATATATATCTGGTGCAAAGGACTCTAAATCTGATTGGTTAAGTATAAGAGTACCACTAGTAGAAACACTGGCTTTTTGCCATAGGAACCAGACAATCTGCTTTCATTGTCAAACTACTCTATAGTAATCAGTTTCTACAGGTTAGGCTACATTTTTATATGCACTGTGCAGGCATACAGTTACAGCTTTAGGGTGCACTCTCTACCTCCTTGCACTCATCTCTATATTAAGTGGTAGGAGGAAAGTGACAGCTAAGGAAACGCTAGATCTTGGAGAAATCAGTAACCACAAAACCCCATGTATGTAACAAGAACCCTTCTAATGCTATCCACCAGGAATCTCTAAAATAAACCCCCTACTTTCCTACATCACCAGGGATTTTTACGCTAACCCCTTCACTGCCCAGGACCATCAGTGATCCCTACATTATCCGCTTTCTGCTGTAACCACCAGGAATGCAACCTCAATTCACCAGGGAGCTTTACATTAACACCCTCACTGTCCTAGATCACACAAGATCCTTACATTAGGTCCCTTAATGCCCCAGACTACCAGGTATGAAACATCAACCATTCCACTGCTCTCCACCAGGGACATGTCTCAACCCAAGACCACCAGTGAGCTTAAACATTAGCTCCCTCACTTAGGATCTTTATATTTCCTTTCTCACTGCCCTAGGTATAGTAAAGTATAATAATAATTATTTGATCCTTTTCTGATTTTGTAAGTTTGCCCACTGACAAAGATTTGAACAGTCTATAATTTTAAGTTAGGTAAATTTTAACATTTAGAGATAGAATATCAAAAATAAAATCTAGAAAATCACATTGTAAAAATTATATAAATTTATTTGCATTTTCCTGAGAGAAGTAAGTATTTGATCCTCTACCAACCATTAAGAGTTCTGTCTCCTAAAGACCAGTTAGATGCTACTAATCAACTTGTTACCTGCATTAAAGACAGCTGTCTTAAATAGTCACCTTCATAAAAGACTCCTGTCCACTGACTCAATTAATCAGTCCCACTCTAACCTCTACAACATGGACAAGACCAAAGAGCTTTCTAAGGATGTCAGGGACAAGATCATAGACCTGCACAAAGCTGGAATGGGCTACAAAACCATAAGTAAGACGCTGGGTGAGAAAGAGACAACTGTGGTGCAATAGTAAGAAAATGGAAGAAATACAAAATGACATCTATCTGGGGCACTATGCAAAATTTCTCCTCGTGGGGTATCCTTGATCATGAAGAAGGTGAGAGATCAGCCAAAAAACTGCAAAGGGGGAACTTGTTAATGATCTCAAGGTAGCTGGGACCACAGTCACCAAGAAAGCATTGGTAAATCATTATGCTGTAATGGTTTAAAATCATGCAGTGTCCCTAAGTTCCCCTTGCTCAAGAAGGCACATGTGCAGGCCCGTCTGAAGTTTGCCAATGAACACCTGAATGATTCTGTGAGTGATTGGGAGAAGATGCTGTGGTCAGATGAGACAAAAATGGAGTCATGTGCCATAAAATCCTGAGTGACAACCTCCTTCCCTCCACCAGGACATTAAAAATGGGTCGTGGGTGGGTTTTCCAGCAAGACAATGACCCAAAACATACAGCCAAGGCAACAAAGGAGTGGCTCAAAATGAAGCACATTAAGGTCATTGGGTGGCCTAGCCAGTCTCAAGACCTTAATCCAATAGAAAATGTATGGAGGGAGTTGAAGCTCTGAGTTGCCCAGCGACAGCGTTAAAATCTTAGTTATTTAGAGATGATCTGCAGAGAGGAGTGGACCAAATTCCTCCTGACATGTGCGCAAACCTCATCATCAACTACAAAAAAAATCTGACTGCTGTGCTTGGCAACAAGGGTTTTGCAACCAAGTATTACGTCTTGTCTGCCAGAGGGATCAAATACTTATTTCACACTGCAAAATGCAAATACATTTATAATGCAATGTGATTTTCTGGATTTTATTTTGGATATTCTCTTTCTCAATGTTAAAATTAACCTACCCTTAAAATTATAGACTTTTCATGTCGTTGTCAGTGGGCAAACTTACACAATCAGCAAGGGATCAAATAATTATTTCCTACATTTAAAGTGGAGGTGTCATAGGCTTCTATAAACCAAATGTAATCTCTTTTGAACTATGTTTGAACTACTTCCCTTTGTTATATGTTATTTTTGGCACAAAAGTGTGGACTACTACATGTTTGGTACATAAAGTGTAAACCAACATAAAAAAGACCAAACGGAGTTCTAAAAATACCTTATCTGCTCTCTGACAGCTCTTTTTTTATATAAAAAAACGTAAAATCCTTAAAAAAAACTGAATAATTCTCAGAGTGCCATGAAGAGCTATTTGTAGGACTGTTTCTAGGTTAAATGGCTATCAAGGTGGGAGGAAAAAATTTGTACCCACACCCTCAGCACATTAACATGTTGTGTCATGCAGCAGTGCATCACATCACCATTACCCAGTTCCTGACTGGCCCCCCGTTACTCTCAGATTTTCCTTTCCGTTAGTACATGCAAGTTTCATAGATATAAAACTTTTTTGCACTCGGTTTTTCTACTAACTTTTCCACCTTTTTCATGATATGTAAGGCTTTATTTTTATTTAAGTTTTTTTATAATATTGGGGAAAATGGTAAAAAAAATTGTCTGGTGGTCACATTTTTTATTTATTTTGTTATCAGCAAAAGTGGCATTAAAGTAAGTTTGATAATTGTGTCACTTTTTTGTCACGGACATTCATATATAGGCGATATAAAGTTTTGGGGTATGTTCACACGGAGCATTTGAACGGTAAAATGAGTTCACAGCATATTCCCCGGGGAAAGGTAAGGTCAATGGGGGCCGGGCCGAAACGCTTTGGAAGAACGTACTTCTAAAAAAGCAGTTGTATAGCACAATATGCGCCACTATATGCCATGTGAACATTCCCTTAGGGTCATTAAGGATGGGGCTAAAAGTTACAGTTTAGCCTGGTCTTTTTTATTCACTTTCTTTTTTTGTGTTCTTACTTTATTTCACATATTGTACCCCATATAAGGTCAGAAAAAGACCTTTGGGGGACATTTTTACAAACTTTTATTTATTTATGTTTCGATGATTTTCTCTGTAGCTGAGCCTGATATATGCACCCCAGTTATGGGGGAAATTCAACATCCTGGAGTCATTGCAGAACTGATCTGGATCTGATTAACCACATCTTCTGCATTTCACACCCCCAGAGTAAATGACCAGGGGGAAAAGTAGAAGGAAGTCTTAAGGCTCCCTGCTAATCTGTATATCCATCGCTCATTGAGAGCTGTATTTAAAATGATTGAGAAGGCAGGGATGGTAGTAAACTAGCCCTGCCTTCTCGTTAAAGACCCTCCCGTGGGCGTGCAGAGTTAGATGCCGATCGATTGGACTTAGTCAATGAGCTGTTGGCATCAGTACAAGCCTGGGGCTTCCCTCCACCTCTTAAAGTAAGCAGTGCCCCAGGAACCTGCCGACCCAGCCCACACTCAAAAACAGTCCTTACAACCCCAAACCCCTACCCCCAACCTCACCCCAAATTTACCCCCCCTTTTTTACCAAAATGAATATGCCATATTTTTGGGTAAAAAAGGTACAACCCGTACGTCCGGTATACATTGATGACATTTTTAAGGGGGAAAAATTGGCTTAGCACAGTAACATTACGTAGAATGGGCGAATTTCTAAAAAATTTCGATTGGGTCATTTTCCCCCGAATTTTCCGACAAAATTCGTTTCGTTCCGAATTACTTCGGCACGAATCGCTTAAAAAGCAGCTATTTCCAGGCTGCCAGAGCCGCGGGTCTGTAGAACGTTGTGCCATGCTAAATATGCAGGGGGGAAAGTTTTTTTTTTGGTTTTTGGTCTTAAATACAATGTTGTGTTTTAGTATGACACCACATACTGCCGCCTTCTTAGAAACGCTTCACTATAAAATTCCCCGGGCATTTAAGAGGGCAAAACGCCAAAAAACTCAGGGGGAATGGCCTGATAAATCATGCCAGCAAAGCTGGAAAAAAAAAAGCTGAGAGCTCAGGGGGCAACATTAGTGACAGAGTGTGGGGTGACGGCGGCAGCCACAGCACATGAGGTAGGCAGTGGGACAATGACATTTTGGGGTGGCAAAACGTATTAGGCCACAGATGGGACAATTACACAGTGTGGAGGTCACGCGGGCAGCATAAAGAGATCGCAGGGCACAATGCATTTTGGAGGCGGCAAAACAGTATTAGGCCCCAGAGTGGCACAATCACACGTGTGGAGGCACGGCGGGGCAGTTGAGAACAGCAGTGGGGACAAACATCGGAGGCGGGAAAACATCTTAGGCCACGAGTGGGACAAACACACAGTGGAGGCCGGGGGCAGCATTTTGAGATCAGGCATGGGACAATGAAAATTCGGAGGCGGCAAAACATATTAGGCAACAGGTGGGACAATCACCAAATGTGGAGGGCACGACACGCAGCATGAGATCAGGCAGTGGCACAATGACAATTTTGGGGGTGGGGAAAACAGGGAACCACAGAAAAGGGACAATGACTGAGAGCGGGAAAATCACGGCGGCAGCAGCATGAAGTCAACATGGGACATGAACAGGTGGGGGGCACGGGAGAGTCACAGCAGCCTGAGGTCAGAGATGGCACAATGACATTCGGGGGTGGGAAAACAGGAGGAAGCCACAGATGGCACAATGAGAACGAGGTCACGGCGGGAGCAAAAGCAGCAGCACATGAGGTTTTTTAAATGGGACAAAGACAAGTGTTGAGGGGTGGCAATACCAGTCCCCGGTAAAGATGGTGGTAGGGCAGATGGAAAAACCGGGGAGCAGAGTTTTGGCATCAGGCGGGGTTGCGGCTCGAAAAGTGGCTGAGGGAGGTATTTGAAACCCCGACTGACGCCTAAGGCATTGGGGTGTGGGAAAACCTGGCCGATCCACGCCTGATTCATCTTGCAAAGGTCAGTCGTTTTTACATTTCCCCTGGGCAAGCGGGTTCTCCTTTGGGGAACGATGGCCCCCCCCCGCACTAAAACCCCTCTGATGCCACACTACTTGCCAGGCAGGACAGCTTCTCCCACTGCAAACTCGGCAAGTTCCCACACATCCAGTTTGGCTGCCAGTGCCCAGCGGATTTTCAACTGAGGGGAGGGGGCTGTCCAAGTAGGCCACAACCTGTTTTTTCGGGGACTGCCCCCCGGGCCCCTGCCTGCTGCTGGTGCTGGCCCGACTCCCCTTCTCCTGGGCGGGTAAAGGGAAGCTTCAGTGACTCCAGACTTGGGTTACTACGAGGACTGGTACTGCCCTACCCCCCCCCTTTCCCCCAGCACCGTGGCAGTAGTACGGGCGCTGAGGAATCCCCCGGTCAGACCTGTCCAGAGGAGGGACGATGCCGCCATAGGCAGGGGCCAAAACTGATTAGGGGGGATTTCCCTATAGTATTTAGTTTGCTTCCCCCCAAAACTGGGAAAAAAGGGCCCCCATTTTGGCCCGGGTAGCGGGGGTCCAATAGGGTGGAAGCCAGAATCATCCCTCGCCGGTGCTGACTATTCGGCCTGTCACAGCCGGAAAAATCACATGTGGGGGCCATCCACAAGTGACTCCGGGGAGCTCCCCCCTCCATTTCCACTGTATACTGCCACGGTGCTTGGGGTCTCTCCCTCATCTTCCTCATCTCCATCCCCCCCTCCAGCTGCTCCTGCGCCCTCTCTTGTCACCGGGGTAAAAATCCACTCTTTTCCCAAACAATGTTTTCTGCTCCAATCTCCCCCTCCTCCTCCTCCTCCTCCTTTCATCCCCACCGGACTCATGTGGCCACGAGTTTAAAACGCCACTCTCCGTCCCCGCCCAACAGAATTTTTCAGCATCTTTTCCAGGCAGAAAATGGAATACTTTATTCATCCCTGTCCTGGTAACTGACAAAAACGTCACCCCCGAAGGGGCCTAAACAAACGGCAGGTGTCACGCATGACTGCCACTGGCTGACATCAAATTACACAGGGGAGTACTTCTGCTCCCTGGACCATAAAAAAAATCGTTAAAGGCCTTTCTCTGTTCTACAGTGGGGTCCAACATGTGCGGCGGGAATTCCCGGGTGGAAACACGCATATCAATGTGTGGGGGGGGCCTTCTGCCGCTGCAACTTAGGAGGGTTTCCTGGTTTTTCGAATGGATAAAGTGCAGACGTTTCCGGGGCCTTTTTCAGAATGTTCTGAAGATGGGTGGAAGACTTCGGGAAACCCTTTTTCACAACCAATTGAACACGTGCGCCATCAGGGCGCATCCATCCCCCCTGGGTGCAGCGCGGACACCAGTTCCCCCATTGTCCTCACCTTTGGTTCCGATTTGCAGTTGGCCGCGGAGAAAGCCACACATCGTTTTTTTTTTGGAAAAGACGCGGAGCATTCCTCCCCTGTGTGATTTCGTTCGCCGGCAACCGGGTGTAAAAACTGCGTGACACCTTTGGGCCCCTACACATGGGTATGATGGAGCAGTACTTGTGGGGCTAATGGTGGTGGGGGTGGGGGAAAAGGGGGAGGAGGAGGCGGACATTGCCAGGGCAGCAGTTTGACAACGTGGAGGAAAAGGGGCGTCCCCCTTCTAATTTTGTTGGGTGCCGGGCTGGAAGCACTTCACCCAGGGGGGGGGCCCCTAAAGGACATGTACGGGCCCCGACCGTTTTACAGCTCCAACGTCCCGCTCCGGCCCCTTTGGAACAAACCGATAAGCTAAAGGACTGACCCACCTTCTTTCTACAATTTTGAAGGCGGTACTTCGCCTTTTTGGAAAAGAAATTAGGGGCTTGGAACCCCCATCTCGGCTCGGCACAACCTTTATTCTCTGAACGGTGCAAGTCCACCATTTGGAAAGGGGAGGGACTGCGTACCAAAAACTTGGACAGAGCACGGTCAGC
Source organism: Phyllomedusa bahiana (assembly GCA_025379985.1). NCBI lineage: Eukaryota > Metazoa > Chordata > Amphibia > Anura > Hylidae > Phyllomedusa > Phyllomedusa bahiana. The sequence goes on from JAODAL010000046.1 coordinate 84,690, forward strand.
CCCCCTTAGGGTGGGGGGACGCATACTTTTGTCTCTTTGAAATCGCCTCGCTGAACGACTGCTGGCGCAATGTGTAGCGAGGAGCGGGACATCTGGCCCCGGGAGATGATTCAAAGAGAAACAGCCCCTTCCAGAGGGGGTGGACCTTGACGGGTGCAAGGGCAGCGGCCCACTGGGGGGGCCGCTCGGCTCCCTGCGGCAGGATGACCACCACTCTGAGCCACGTTTCTCCCGGGCCACCGAGGGTGAACCTGCATGGTTGCGCGGGCCCCGGGTGCCAACTTACTCCCTGGCCACGCTTCATTTTCCTCCCCCAGATTCACATATACCCATATTCACTCCTCCGGGGGTCTTTGCAAGGAGCTGCCACACCGCCCATTTTCGAATTTTTAAACCCCCAACGCCCGCACTGAGTGAAACCCACTGTGCCGCTGCCCGCGGAAACCCCGTGGCGCTGCTTTCTTGGACCTGCAACGGGTTTTTTTCCCCGGGCCGCTTGCCCCACCTCACACCTGCATCCTCTGACCCGGGCCACACGCCCCTTTTTGGCTGCGCTGCTGCCGACGCGCAAGCTGACGCCCCTTCTCCACGATAAAGCCCTTCCTCACCCGCTCCCAAGTGCGGTCGGCACATCATCATCTATTTGTTTTCATCGTCACTGCTTCCTATCACGGGCTTGGATGCCCCAGGCTGACCTCTCACAACATGACCCCCATGCCACCCCCATCTATACTTTTCCGCCTACTGCAAGAAGCAGGGGATATTGGCCCCCAAAATTTTTCGCTCCAAGTCTGCTGACTGCCCTCCCCCAAATTTTTTATCCTCGCTATATATGGGGCCCGACCCAGACCCCCATAGAGATCCTGGCTGAGGGGAACCCGGGTGGGACAGAGGTGGGCTGAGGACAGGAGGGCCGTGACCCCCTCCCGGGCCTGCCAACTAAGGGGTTTTTCTGAGGTTCCCACCGACTCTTGGCTGGGGTTGTCAGATGTCATCTGGGAAGAGGGTGACCCAGTCAACAATCAAGAACCCTTGGGTTGCTGAACAACACACGGCCCCCAATGACAGCGGGAGTTGTGGCCTCACCCGGGGACCCCTGCTGCACGCCCCCTTTCTGTGCGCGACCCGGGGCCTTTTTAGGAATGTTTTGTTTCCTCTGCCACCGAGGTGCAGAGCCTGCCACCCTCTGCTGGGGCATACTGTTTGTTCTAAAATGTACAGACACGTTTGATGATGGTTCTGTAATGGGAAAAAATACACCCGTTTTTTACTCAAATGAAACCCAGTAACAAGCTTGGTAACCCTGGGTAAAATTCCTCCACCAAAAGGCCCGAAAAATTTACTTGTATGTGTCGTTTTTAAAAAAACGTGTGTTTTACTAAATTAAAAGACAAACAGGCTTAATTAACCTTCGGAAAGAATTAGGGGTACAGGGAAAAATTTTTTTATTTTTTACGTTGAAAAAGAAAGGTTTTTTTTTGTCAGCACACTACAAAAAAACCTAATTAACCCCCGGTTAAATTGCGCCAAAAAATTTAGCCCCCCAAACAGTAGCTTTGTAGCGTGTTACAATTTTTCGTGTTTCCCAAACGCCACAAAACAAAGATACATTTGTATTTAAAACTTTGCTTGTGAAAGGGCTACAGGAAAAAAAAATTTTTATTTTTTGGGGTTTAAAAAGACGGTTTTTTTTGTCAGCACACCAGCAAAACAACGCTTAAATTTAACCCCTGGATGTAAATTGCCCAAAGAATTGAGCCGCACAAACAGTACTTTGTACGGTTACAATTGCGTGTTTTCCCACGCCACACAACAAGAGATCATTGTAATTAACCTTTGCTTTGGGAATTAGGCACGGAAAAATTTATATATTTTGGCTTGAAAAAGACGGTTTTTTTTGGGGTCACACACCCCAAAACAACCCTTTAAATTTAACCCCCCCGGTTAAATTGCGCCAAAGAATTGAGCCCCACAAATTTACTTTGTAGCGTGTTACAATTTCGTGTTTCTAGCCACACAACAAGAATACAGTTGTAATTAACCTTTGCTTGTGAATTACTACAGGAAAAATTAATATTTTTGGCGTTGAAAAAAACTTTTATTTTTGTCACACACCAGCAAAACAACGCTTAATTTCCCCCGGTTAAAATTTCCCAAAGAATTGAGCCGCACAAAATATAGCTTTGTAGCGGTTACAAAAGCGTGTTTTTTTTACGCCACACAACAAAGATACATTTTTATTAACCTTTGCTTGAAATTAGCACGGAAAAATTTTTTATATTTTGGGGTTGAAAAAACGGTTTCTTGGGGTCAGCACACCAGAAAACAAAGCTTAATTAACCCCGGAAGTAACTTTCACAATAAATTTTGGGAGCCCCAAAAAGAAATGGGGTTTTTATTGTAAAAACGCTGTTTCTTTAAATGAAAACAACAGGAACTGGCTTAGATCCCACTTGGACATTGAATGTAGAGGCAGCTGCAGTGGACGCACACCTGATTTCAGATCCAATACCCCAAAAAATTAGAAATAGAACTTAAGGAACATTTCCTTAACAAGCTGAACACCCCCAGAAATGTGTATAAAAATCAGTTTTTTCAGTAACAATCACCGCGGGGGAGCAAAACCCTTCCCTAACAGTACAGTGAAGGGTTAGCTCCCCACGTCGCGCCCGGCCAAAAAATAGGCTTTTCCCCACAGTCCCCCCGTCCGATTGGCTTACCCTGCACATTCAAGCAGGGAGCCCTTCTTTTCCCCCAATGCTTTGCCCCAGTAGCCCAGTCCGCAGCCATTTTACAAACAAAAGCAACTTCGTTCACCTGAAGTACCCCCAAAGTTCGACTTTTTTTCCCAACCGAAGTTTTTCCTGAAATTTTTAAAAAGAATTCCACTTTGTTTGAATCGATTCGCCCCATCCTAATTTTCTGGTCCCAGAAGGTGGGCTCCAACCTAAGGTCCCTTTAACTACACAAAAAACTACACTCCCACATGTAGACATCTGCAGGTGTCCTAAGAGTTCTAGATTCTCTTTAGCTGGAGAAGTGAAGATGTTCTCCATCCTGTGAAAACTACAATGTCTAATAAGCGTTAACAGCTGGAGACTGCCGGGTGTTACACTGTTACAACAGCTGGAGAGCTGCAGGTTGGGGACCCACCGGGCAAAGTAAATCATAAAGTATGAACTAAACAAGCATCGGGAAGTGGGAAAAAATTGTCCCTCCCGCCTGTACCGAGTGTCTGGGACACCAGCTGCCTGACGGCAAAGTGTCTAACACAATAGAATTCATGACTCCAGGAAAGACAGAATTTTTATGAGGTAAATAAAATTTTCCCGGGGATTTTCCCAATCGGGCAAATCGTTTTAATTTTCCTCCGTTTTAATCGGAAAAACCTATTTTTTGCTTTCGTTTTGCATTTCTCGTGTGCCGCAACATAAAGATATTAGGTCTCTCACAGAAAGGAAATGGGATTACTCGACTCAATATTAAAGATCAAGGATGTCATACATATAAATTGGCTATTTTGTAGGGCTACAAATAATGAAATTTGCAAAAAATTTTTCCGTCTCTGGAAAACCTTATGGACACTGTGAATAAAAAAAAATCATGCATAAAATTAGCATAACTTTACTATAAACACATCACAAAATAACTGACTTTAAAATGAGGTAAATGGTTCAATGGGCAGAATGCAATGGATAGCAGTCTAATGAGACATCATAGCAATTATACCAACAGAATAGTACAGTGCTGAGAGAAAATTGGGTAACTTAGCAGGGGGTTTTCAAAAGCAAAGGGGGGGAAAATTTTCAAAGGGGCTGCACAAGGATTCTGACACAACTTGCATCAAACATAATGTTTTACATGCGTTACACTACATTTATGTGTTTTAGACAGTTTCTAGACATTTCAGCGCCACATATTATAAAAGGGGGGGGTCAGGAAAAAGGGGGACAGCTTGGGGTAAATCGGGTCAAAAAATGGTCAAAATGTTGGGACTCAATGGCAAAGCATAACCACTAAAAAAATTAAACTTAGACTAATTGGTTTTTCACCTGCACCAACTTTGAACCCATGAAAATGTGGCCATTGTAAGGGCTTTTAATCTAAGTGATGTTCACACGGCTTTTTGGGACCATTTCGCCACGTATTGAGAGCATACGCGCTCAATATGACGAAATGCCCCCCAACCCTTACTTAACCTCAGTTCCATAAAAACTATTTTTTTACGCCTCCTCTTCCCCGCTCACAATACGATCATTGTATACCTTAAGATAATGACGTCTATGGGCCGGCGACTGCCCCCCCCCCCCCCAAAAACCCCCCCTACCCCCCCCGGGGCAATTAAACCCGTGAACCTACCCCAACTTTTTCGCTCTAGGAGTATTAATAAAATGCCCCATTGTGTTTGTGTTGTTCAGGGCTACTTTAACCATTTGCTGAATTAGGCAGTTCTAGTCCTTCCTCTCTACACCAGAGTGTCAAGAAAAATGCCAATTAGTCAATAAGAAGCCAAGTCCAGCTCAGAAGCAGCTGTTGCAGGCTTTTACGGGGGCACCTGTGGTAGACACAATAGAGAGCATCTGTTGGTTGAGTCTATCAGTTCCATATGCAATAGATTATGTCATAAACTAGGCAAAACCTTATCTATGTATTAGGAAACAGAAACCACTGAATTCCTGTGCTCATATACAGTCTGATTAACCTTAGTGGAGACCTCAGCCAACATCTAAGCTGCAATCCAACCTAACTTCCTATCATAGCCATGTATAGGAGAAGCAGCCATGCATGCACATGGGTCTATCTACTGAAGTCGATAAAAGCTATGTAGACAGCTGATTCTTAGACTTTAAGGGCCTCATATATGAAAACTGTCTAGGTCTAAGACTTTCTTGCCCATAGCAACCAATCAGAGCTCCCATTTCCTATAGTGCTCTGAAAAAAATGAAAGGGGAACTCTGATTGGCTGATATGGACAACAAGGAAAGTCTTAGACCTAGACAGTTTTCATATATGAGGCCCTAAATGAGAGAGCCACACACATCTTTACCTCTTCTCGGCTCATAGATGTAATTATACAGTTGCTGTAGCAGTGAGGGGGACAATTGAGGTGCAAGATTATTGTACCTTTTCTGTAGGGGGCAACATGTTGGTCTTCAGTGTCAGACTGGGGTGCCTGGAGCCCACCAGTGAAGTTGATTTTTGGGGCCCACAAGTGATGTTGATTCTGGGGGCCCACCAATGGTGTTGATTCCGAGGCCCACCAGTGGAGTTGATTTTTGGGGCCCACCAGTGGATTAAATGCTTGGATCTCGCCAATGGAGTTGATTCTTGGTGGCCCACCAGTGGAGTTGATTCTTGGTGGCCCACCAGTGGAGTTGATTCTCGGGGCCCACCAGTGGAGTTGATTCTTGGGGCCCACCAGTGGAGTTGACTCTTTGGGGTCCACCAGTGGAATTGACTCTTTGGGGCCCACCAGTGGAGTTTATCCTTGGGGCCCATTCTACAGCTTCTGTGCAAGACTGGTGAACATCCAATTTGAAGCCTAGAGTTTTGGTCCATTCTTATGTATTCTCCTTGCCAACATTCACCTTTTATATCAATGGCACCTAAGGCATTGCAGTGTCCATGTCACATATGCGCCATTTTTCACTCACAGTACGAATTCACCACAGCAGCATACAAACAGTTCATAAACTGCATAGTTTCAGAAAAGCTACCACCCTTCGCCTGAAAGCCAAAAATCACCACTTTTACCTGTGACAGCAACAAAGGATATGTGCGCAGACAGCTTATTGCATATACCCACCAAGCCAACTCACACATGCGACTTCCTTCATGAGCTACAGTATGTGCTGCTGGCCTTAAAAGTAGGAAGTGGCTATAATAATGTGATTTGACTGTGTGGGATTGCTGAATGGCTATCAGTGGACCCCTGATTTTCTGATATGTGATGTGTAGGGTGGGCAGTGTATACAATACCAATAGAAATAAGAAATGTTGGGTCACAGAACACAATAAAAAGGTGGTGGAGGCCAAGAGCCTGTGGACTTATTGCCCTTCCTATAATCTAGTCACGCTGAGTAGCATTGTGTCCCACACTACTAAAAATATGTCTAGCACACATTTTCTTTAAAATATTTCACAAAACTGATCCCAAGTACATAAAATTAAATTTATTTGGGAAACGCATTTATAGCTTGACCGTTTGGGTTTTTAAGTCTTCTTTTTAAACTTTGACAAAAAATTAAATTTCTTAAATTTCATTATTGGAGGAAAATGGGCTTACATTAGAGTTGAACCTTTAAAAATTGTTTTAAAAGGGCCAGGGCCCCTTGGGTTGGGATGCTCATTTGGGGTTTTTCAAGTTTTGCTATCAAGTCATTTGTTTTCTAAATTTTAAGGGCCCCCTTATTCCCCCCTTTTAGTGACGAATTAATTTCAAATGACCATTACCCGAATAACCCAAAACCCTTATACTTAAACCCAAAATTTTGGATTTAAAATGACCAAACCGTGGGGGGATAAAAGTGTACGGGTCAGCAGACAATTAAATGATTACAGGAAAGTTATATCTAGTGTTTACAGGGACGTCTCTGAAGAGTTGTTCTCTTTCTTTCCCTTCCCTTTTCCATCTGTCCCCGACGCCCTGACACCTTTTTCCCCGCCTCGAAATCTTCACCTTTTTAAAATTTTTCAAAACCAAAAAATCTTAAAAACTCCTCAATTTTTCGCAACCCTTTTCTTCCAATTCCTATTTTCTATACAAAAATCCCATCTTTAGCACCTCATTTGGTGGGCATATAATTTTGCCCCCCGTAGCCAAAGAAATTTGCCCCCTATAGGGCCCGGGGAGTAGCCCCCCTGTAGCCAGTTGGGTGCTCCCGTAGCCTGGGGCCCCCCTTTGCAATATGGCCCCATTAAACCAATGATGCCCCCGTTTGCCCGTGTTTCCCATGTAGCCGGGATGCCCTCCTTTTTGGCCAATGATGCTCCCCTGTAGCCCCCTGATGCACCCCTGTAAACCCAAATGTTGCCCCCTTGGAAACACCAATGGGTTTCCCCCTTGTAACCCGTGATGCCCCCTTGTAAACCCGTTTGCCCCCCCTTTAAACCCGTGGGTGCCCCCTAAACCCGTGATGCCCTCCTGTAGCCAGTGATGCCCCTGTTGCCAGTGATACCCCCCTTTTTTAAAAGGGTTTTTTAGTGTGCCCCCCCGTAGGCCCCTGATTTCCCCCGTAGCCAGTAGATGCCCCCAAAGTAGCCGTGATGGCCCCCTGAGCCAAATGATGCCCCCCTTTTAGCCAGAGACCCCCCCCCCTTTTAGCCAGAGACCCCCCCCCTTTTAGGGCCCGTGATGCCCTGTTTAAAATAATTTTAAAAAAAACAAAAAAAGTACTCCCCCTCCGGGGCCCCGCGGGATCCCCGGGATGGGCTGCTGACGGTGTAAGTGGGGTGGGCGTATAAAAGCGGTTTACGCTGCTTGGGTTTCTCCCGGGTTCTCCCCGCGGGGAGAGCTGCCTTTTGGGCCCTCGAGGGGACCCGTTTTCACAGGGGGGGCGGTGAAAGCTGTGGCCCCCTGCGACGGGGTGATTTCTGGAGAGGGGGTCAGGACAAAAAACGACCCTCCTGTTCCTCCCTTTTTCCAGCAGCTGTGGCTCTGCGCCGGGCTGTTATAAAACCAAGGCCCCCCAGGTCAGGGGCGATCCCCCCGGGGGGCGAGGTGGGCAGTCGCGGGCGCCTCCCCCCCGGGAGGCGGCCCCGGTTTCCCCGAGCGATCGGCCGTTCGCCCGCCCCTAGGGCCGGGGTTCTCCTTTGGCCCCCTAACTGTTAAAGATGACCCTGGCATTAGGGCATGGGCTGTTTTAGTAAAAAAACTGTGTTCCATGTGAAGGGAACAATTCGAAAAAAATTTTCTTATTCTTTTGCGTAAACAGGCTGATGGGGGCATTTTCAGGCGTATTAGCAATTCTCCCAAAATTGGTTTAAAACCCAAATTGATTTATTTTGGGTTTTGATTTTTTTGGAGGGAAATAATGGGGAAACCCACAGTACAGATATTTTTCAGAAAACATGATCAGAATTGTTTTTTTCCAAAAGGCCAAAAAATTTTTTAAAACAGACATGTCAGAAAAAGCCACAGCTCCACCTTATGTTTCGATGGGAGGCTGATCTAAGTGCGGCCTCATCTATCGAGCCATGGCACCAATGTTGTACTATGATCTCTACACACCGCTGGCAGGCTTTGGTAACCTCATTAAAAAAGTGTTAATAACATTGTTTTTCATGGGAAAATGTACAATAGGCCTGGTTAAACCTCGGTTTAAAGAAAAGGAAAGTTCACAGCACTCACCAAATAATCTTGGGAAAATTTATTTCATTTAAAAGTCCCGCCCCAGGCCCGGGGGGGTTTGAACAGAGACAACACGCTGGCGGCCGTTTTTACGTCATCTGGGGCGGATAAACAGGCCCGGTTCACCAAAACACACTGAAGAAATTTCATTCAAAAACCCCTGACGAAGTGGGACAAGGGCCCTTTTTTCTGAGCCTAGGGGGTTGATTTGGAAAAAAATATGATCATCTTTTGGGGCCCCTATTTAATTCCCCCATTGGCCACTATCTTCCAATAATACTATTTCCCCCGTGAAGTTCCCTTTCAAAACGTGCGTCGGGTTGTCTCCTGGCCACCCTTTTTGGGCTATATCCCCTTTGCTTTATTTTTTTACTGATTGTGCATAGTACTATTTGAAAAGTTTTCTCAAAATTTTATTTTCTATATGAAAATTTATGTTGGGGATTGTATTACTTGCATCTTTATTTAAATTGGTTTAACCCATTTGGGGGGATATGTTTGTCTGTTTCATATTGGGGGGTACCCTTTCCTTGTGGTAGTGCCCTTTAGTACTCCAGCCCCTTTTTTATTTTTTTTTTTATTGTTCCCTTTTTGTGTATTTGTAATTTAAAAATTTAAAATTTTCATTTATTATATTGTTTTTGGGGAGTGGTTTTTTTTTTTGCCGTTTTTTACATGTTGTATTTAAAAACCCCTTATTTTGTTTGGGTTTTTAGTCTGGGTTTTTTATTTGGCGGTTTATATTTCCCCCCGTTAGGAATTTTTAATATGCAGTAAACTTTCTGTAATTTTTGTGTCTTCCCAGATCCCTTTTTGTGGGAGTATTATTTAATTTTTTTGGGTGTTAATTTTTCCTAAACCCTTTTTACACTGTGCTTTTTCTACGAGGACTTTGTTTTTACTTTTGTCGTAATCGGAATGAAAATTTTTCATTCAAAAATAATTTGCAAATTTAAAAAAAGTAAAAGTAAGTTTTTCTTTTTGGGTTACTGCAGTCATTCTTTTTACTTCAACTGGGAAATTTTTAAAACCCTGCCGCCGGGCCCAGGGATTGATTTAACAAATGTTTTAAAATTTTGGACCAGATTTTTTAAAAAAATGTCCAATAAAATATTCCCCAAATTTAGGGTTATGGTGTATATTGGGCAAGAGAGTACAAAAACATTAGCACTCTGCAATCTTTTTATTTTGCGTATTTAGATATAGGTTTCTTTTTTAAAACTTTGGAAAAATATCAAATTTTTTCCAAACCCAGCTTCAATTTATTTATGCATGCAGTCAAAGCCCCCCCCCCCCCCCCCCCTTTGGATTTTTATTTTCTGCGAGTTTTACACTGTAAATGTGTTCTCCAGTACTCCACCGCAGAAATGGGGGGGGTGCTTTTTAAATTTATGGCCCTTTTTTTGCTTTCACTGCGATGGGTGTAATGTTTTCCCGTTGGTTTGTCATGCCCTTAAAGGTTGGAAAAATGGGGCAGTGTGGGGCCATCGGTCATCCTGAACGTGTTCTTTACTTTGCTGCAACCCAAAAATGTAAATATTTTTAATTTACTGCCCTGCTTTGCCCCTTTTTTTGGGAAATAGAAATTTTAAAAATTTGAACATCAACTTCTTAACCTACAAGCCCACTCAGTTTTGATATGAAAGAGAGGGGGCAGTGGTCCCCCCGTCCGGGCAAAAACCATAATCATGGATATCTGATCCCTGTTATAGTATGGAGATTTTTTAGTTTAAAACTTTGCAATATTTTCATGTTCAGTGTATTATAGAAATGTCATACGGTGCGTAAAAGGGTTGTTAAATTTTTTGAAACCCGAGTTTCAGTACCCCGTGCACAAGGAAAAAAAACCCCCCCCCCCCCCCCCTGAAGCCCTTAAACGAAGGGGGCCATGACTTTGGGGGGGGGAAAAACCCAGAGCCCTTAAAAGTTGGGGAGTTTTTGGCTGTTTTAGCTGTAGGTATTTAAGCTGGAAAGGTTTCAGTGAAAGCTTTGTATATTTTTTGTAAAATAAAATTTGAGACAAAGGGGGTGGTTTTGAGAGGGCAGTTTAGGGCCCCGGCCCCTGTGTAAAGCTCCTGTTGCGTAGGTTTTTAGGAATGAGCAGGGGGGGTTTTTTGGTATGAGAGGGAGGAGTTTTGGGTGGGGGAAAAAAAGTTTTTCTGTGGGGGGTGGGGGTTTTGGGGTAGATATAAGTTCCGGGGCTTTTTCTTCCTTTTTCCCTTTTTTTCTCTCACCAAAGAAAGGCGGATAAGATGTTCTGCAGCCCCAGGGAAAGTACAAAAGCACAGTGAACCCCCCTTTCCCTCACACAGGAGGGGGTTTTACTCACCTCATACAAGATTTCAGAGTATTAAAATTTTAAAATTTCTGTTTTTTTTATGGGTTTTTTTTAATAGGAATTCATTTTTAGGGACTTTAGGGAAAAGTATATGCTCCCCCCACCCGCGGGTTGGCTTGCTTGCTGTTTGTAAACATGTACCGTCAATTCAGGGGTTAAACTGGGCTCTTTTATGGTGGAGCTTTTGAGGTCACAGGTACTGGGGTTAAAGGTGAGAGAAGGGGCGCCTGAGGGGGAAATGGGAAAATTTACAGACATGGGGTCCCGTGAGGGGGGGTTTCAGTACTGTTTCAGGGGCAACCCTGTGTGGAAAACTGACCCCGTGCTGGAGGGAACCCAGGGGCCGCCCCCCCCCCCCCCGGGTGCTGCGTCTTAGTTTCCCTTTGTAGATAAAGGCTGGGGAACTGTTTAATTTTGTTAAACCCTTTACGGGCTGTTCTGAGGCCCCGGCTATCCCCAAAAATGTATACTGACCTTGCTATGTACAAAGGGGGTTATTCCCCCGCTTATTATTGTGGGGGTGATAAACACAGAAATGAACTCAATAAATAGGGGTTTAATACCGACCCTGCTGTTATGTTTCCCGGGATTAAATTTCCTTTCTTTGTTTTGTGATTAGTGAATCACAGCAGAGAAATTTATAAGTTGGATGGTTTTCTGCCCCTGTTTTGTACGGGCATTATTTCCCCTTTAGCATTATGGTTTTAGTGGGGTCGGTGTTTAAAACCCTTTTTTCAGGGGTGTTTATTTTTGACCCCGCTATGTACAGGGCTTTTTCCCCCGCTTTGTTTTTTGATTAAATGATATCCAAAAGTTTTTAAATCAAAATAGGGGGCTGGTTATGCCCCTGTTAAAGTACAGGGCTTATTTTTCCCCTTTTTTAGTATTATGGTTTTTGTGATTTGTAAAATAAGCTTTACCTCAAAGGGGTTATGGTGACCCCCCTGTGTAAAATGGGTTTTAGTCCCCCTTACTTACATGGAGTCGGGGTTTCCTTTATATTTTTTTTATACTGGGGATACATATGGGATGATGCTGCTGACTCTAAAAGTCTCCCTTTTTTTGCGCATATTAAAAACTGCTGAAGATGGTTGATAGGGGGTCCTTGAAGTTGGTGGAAAAATATTTTGGGGTTTCATCACGGGGGGGGTGGTTCCCAGGTTTTGGGCTGGCGTCTATGGGGGGTCATGCAGGGGGAGGGTTCCCGGCGAGCCCATGGTTAAATTTTCCATTCGGGGGCCGGCCAGACATGCAGAGAGCGCATCGGGGGAGTCCCTGGGGTTTGGGAAGGGGGGGTCCCCCAAAGTGGGGCCGGGGGCCCCCGGGCGGCATGGGGGTGGGCCCCGCCGCATCAAAGTGGACCTCAGAAGTTACGGGAGTTTTCCCCCGGGACAGCGGAAAAGGGCCCGCATGGCTCCTGGGATAATGGCAATTGTGGGTTATGGTTTTTCCCCTGAGCCAATGGTGAAAGCAACTAGAGGTAAAAAGGTTTTAGAGCCCTGATATAAGGGCCGATTTGTGGTTTTTCTTTTTAAGGACCCGCTTTTTCCCCTTTAGTGTGGGATACTAAACCCCCCGCTGTTAAATTTGGCGGAAAGGGGGGGGCTTTGGGGTTGGTTTATTAAATTTGGTGTTTTGGGGGTTTAAACTGGGTGATGGTTCCCTCCCCCCGTGGTGGTGTTTGGTTTTGGCGCGTTTGGGGAGGCGGTTTTCAGGGTGTTGGGCCCAGGGGGTGGGGGTTAACACCCCCACAATGGTTGGGTTTCTGGTGCCTCCGGCCAGGGGGAAATCGGTAGGGGTAAGGTGTTCAGAGCATTTGGGTATAAAACAAAAAGATCTTTTAGCTTCAAAGAACCCCCTTTTTACCCTTTAGTTTGGCATATTTAAAATGTTTGGGCTAAGGTTCTTAGGGGGGGCCTTGGGGGTTTTGGCGACTATGGGTTTAAGGGTCAAGAGTGGGAAAAGGTTTCCAGTTCCCCAAAAAAAAAAAAAAAAAGAGATTGGCGGGAAAGGGGGGGCTCCTTTAGGCTGGGGATCCCGGGAAACCAAAAAAAGGTTGAGCCCGCGAGTTTGGGTTTTTGGGCCCCCCAAACCGTGGAATGCGGGTGGGGGGGTTTAAAGGTGTTTTTCCCCTTTGGGGGGTTTGGTCGCCAGGTTTTCTTACCCCCACGATTGTTTGGGTTTTCGTTTGCAGGGCTTTGGGGAAGGGGGGCTTTTTCCAGGGGGGGATCCCCGGAAAAGCAAAAAAAAAAAGGGGGAGCCAGAAAAAATGGCTTTTTTGGGGGCCCCCGAGGGCCCGTGGAGTATGGCCGGGGGGGAATGGTGGGTTTTCAACCCCTTTGGGGGTTTGGTTGCCAGGTGCTTATTCCCAAAGATTGGGGTTTATGGTTTTCCTTTGGAGCCCGTTGGGGTTTAAAAAGGTTCGGGGGTACTGTTTTAGGTCGCCAAAATTTTTTCTTTTTAAAGGGCCTCCTTCCCCCTTTTTGGTTGGGATTAAAATTTTGAAAAATTAAACATGGTTTATTTAAAAATTTTTCCTTTATTTTTTTGTGGAATCATCAAAAATAGAGTCATGGGGCTTGCTTATACTAGCTTTTTTTTTTTTTTTTTTTGGCGGTTTTTTTAATTTTTAGTTAGTTTGGGCACAGTTTTATATAATTTTTTGCTAAGTGGTTTTTTTTAAAAATGTTCCTTTTTGCTTTTAAAAAAAAAATTTAAAACTGTAAAAAAAAGCTATGTGAATTTTTGGTTCCTTGAGGTTTCTCACAATTTTGCCCAAAGGCAATGATCATTTTAGATTGGCTTCCCCGTGGGTTTGAAAGTGGCTCATTGGGGGTATGATCCGTGTTGAGAGCAAGGAACATCGCATTTTTGTCTCTCCGCCCCCCTTGTTTTTAGAGGGAAAAAGGGTTTTGGGGTTGGGAGGGTGAGGAGGGAAAAAAAGAGCGTTGGGAAAAAAAAAAAAAAACAAAAACAAAAAAAAAAAAAAAAAAAAGTTAAAACTGTAAAATTTTCATGTTGGGGTTTCCGGGGGGAAAAAATGAATTCAAGTGTTTAGTGGTTCAAGGACCCCTTTTTGGGGGAGGTATTTTTTGGGAAAAAGAAAGGTCTGGTTTTTGTTATGTATGTATGCTCCCCCTTTTTGGTTTTCACTAGGAAAAAAGGCTTTAAAAATTTTCACTAGAGACTTCTATGGCCTTTTACAAATTTTTGCAACCAAACGGAAGGGTAGCATCAAAAATGGTGCAGGGGAAAGCAGTAGCAAAAAACAAACGATTTCCAGGGAAGAAAGGCACCCCGGGCTGGCCTTGTCATTAAGTGATTATGGGCGTCAAGAGGGTAACAGCAACAAAAGTGTCCCCAGTGGGAAAGACTCTGTTTTAAAATTGGGGGGTTGTTTCCCGAGCGCCGTGTTGGGGCTCTTCAAAGGTTTTCCTTGGGTCTGGGTGTTTAAAGGCCAAGGGTGGAGAGGAATGCGGGGGGCCCTTTAGTCCAAACTGCATGGTTGGGTTGAAGGGTTATGGGTTAAATTTAAGTTGGGCTGGGGCATTTCTTTTTGGAAGGGCGGGCAAAAATTTTTAATTTCATTCTCTTTTCTCTTTCTATAAGATGAAAAGACCCGGGTTGGGTTTATTTTAGGGGGGTCCTTTTATCCCGTCCTTTACTGTTTAATAGCTTTTTGCTAAATTTGGGGTTATTTTCATAGTTACATTGTTTCAGTCATTGCTTTTTGACTGAAGCAATTTTCTTCTTTTTTGGGGACTTTTTTCAGTTTAATTTTTTGTTCCTTAGTAGGTCCATGGCTTAGATGCATAGTTAAAATGGTTTTGGGGATTTTTGGGGGAGCATTTGGGTTTTTGGGCTTACCAAAAAAAATGTTTATTTCTGGGTCAAGAAATATCCCTTGTTCAAATTTCTGGGGAAAAATTCTGGGGGATTTGTTTGGATGAAAAATGTAACTAATACTGACTGAGTAGGGGTAGTTTTTGAGTTTTTAACTTAAGGGGGGTAAATTTTTAATTGATAGCTTTTATGTCAGGGCATTGTGAGGTAGTGTTCGAGACTACATTTCATGCGTTTCCCCAAATTATGATTCTCTGTTAGGTCCTATTACGGGGTTCCCCCATTTGGGGTTAAAAGAACAACTGTTTCAATTGATGCTATTGGATCCTTTAGCTAAGGATCAGCAGCCCCAAATTTGAAAACTGGGGTTATCTACTTTACTTACCCTTAAATTTTTCTGGGGTTTTGTCTTTTTTAGGGAAAGGAAGGTTTACTTTTGTAGGGGTTTTCCAGGGCAGATACAAATTGCTTTTTGGTCATTTTGTGAGTTTTTGGGTTTTTGGGGGTTTTGGTGGGGTCGAGCCCTTTAAAGGGGTCAAAGGCCTCTCCCGTGGGGGGTTTTTAGGGGTCAGGTGGAAATTGCAGGTCAAGTTATGGTGACTAATTTTAACTAATAGAGGATGTTAAAACTCATTGGGGTGGAGGGGGAGGGGTTTGGAAGTGGCCAGCCTTAAGCATGGTTTTAAAAGGTTTAAAGGCATAAGGGGGGGGCCGGGTTTCTTTTAAACGTTTGTGGGGGATTTCGGTACAGTCATTTGGGGCCCCTTAAAGGGGTACTGGCTTTGCTAGAAAAGGGAGCCAAAAGGGGTGCCGCCCTTTATTTTCTGTCGGGGCCCCCGGGGCTGATGTCAGGGCGCTGGGAATATCAAACCCAAAATTTTCTAGCAAATCCACCTGACTCCCTTGTTTGTTGTACTTATATGGTTTGGGTTTAAAAATGTGGCCATTCGACACCAAAGGAGAATGTGTTTGTGCATTTATTCTTGGGTTTAAACTGGGTACTAGTTAGAGCGGGGTTCATCCCATATCCAAAAGTCAAGAACAGGTTCTGTGTCAGGACTTGAAAAGTACTGTTCACAACTGTTCGCCAACCAATCTGACTGAGCTAGAGCTATTTTGCAAAGAAGAATAGGCAAAAATTCCATCCTCTAGATGTGCAAATCTGGTAGAGATCCCCCAACAGACTTCTGCTGTCTCTGCAGCTAAAGGTGGTCCTACAAAGTATTCACTCAGGGGGGCTGAATACACATGTACACCACAGTTTTCAGTTTTTTAATTTGCAAACGTTTGGAAAAGCACAAATCCTTGTCTGTACACTTCCCAAATACGTGCTACTGTGTGTTGCTCTATCACATAAAATATCAATTAAAATAAGTCATGTTTGTGACTGTAAGGATATGTTCACACAGCGTAATTGCAGGGTGCATTTCGGTGCATATTTGCGCATCAATATGCCCAAACTGCGCCCCGCAATTACGGTAATTCATAGCTCTCATAGAGAGTCCATTAAGTCCATCTCCCTCGGTGTACAATACACGTGTATTGTACGCTGGGAGAAAGAAATGACATGCCACTTCTTCACGGTGCTGACGCGCCATGGTAAGAGCAATCAATGGGGCCAGACCCCCTGTGCTTTAGAAGTATGCGCTGGCCAGCACATACTTCTAAAACACCTGCTGTATTGCACAGTGAATAGTATATGCTGCAGCATGCCGTGTGAACATACCCTAACATTTAAACTTGAGAAACAGTTTAAGAGGTAGGAATACTTTTGCAACACATATATATTTCCAATTTTGCTTAACCCAAAGATATTATAAGACATTATATATTATAAAACCGGCAAAATGTTTATTTTCTGTCATTTTTTTGCTGGTGGAGCGAACCCTTTGCCTCTAAAACCAGGTAGATGTACATAGTTGCTATTGACTGAGGCATCTAAAGGGAGTCAACAGCTGGAATCTGAGGTTTCCCTGTTCCCAACCATTAAAATAGGATCCTTAAGCTCCTGTTTCACCCTGCAATGCCCTGAATGCAAAAAGGCAAATTGTCACTAAGGAATTTAAAAAACTAAAGCTTAGCTCAGTTGTTATGAGCAACCACGTCATGTTATCCAGTAGACGATAATGACAAAGCCCCCCATGTATATGTGAGGTTTGGGTGCAGGTACCAGGTGGCAGACAGGTGCAACTGGATAGCAAGTGTGTGTAGATACTGATGTTTGGCCTCTCAGTGGTGTTTCCAGGACGTGTAGTGCGATTGCATGGAAGTAGCCTCAGAAACTTTTCAGAATGTGGTCTGTAAGGCTTTACTCACGGCCTCAAAATTTGTAGCATGTTACACACTTCACTTTACAGAACTGGTACAGTACAGATGTGGGTACATAAAATATCAGTAACAAAAACTCTTAAATCTCATATAGTTATTCAGGAGAAGGGCACTACTCAACTCTTATGTAGCTGGTCTCTCTCTTCCAAGCTACCGTAACACACATTCACTCTTCTGGGAGAAGAGTCATCCTCATTTCCCATCTGTAACTAGATCTTCACCTCCAGTTGCGACTATAGACCAAATGGGCGGTGGGTGCGTTCCCCAGCTGTTGTGGCCTGAGCCTCCCCATTGCCCTACCACCACCAGACCTGCATCACGTCACAATTCTTACTTCTTCTTCTAGTACATTCTATCTCTCTCTGCTTCTGGTCATTGTATCCCACCCTCTTCCTGTGCTTTCTCTATCTTCTCCTCACTTCTTTCTGTGAGCATTCCTGGTCTGCTGGTATGTCCTTACCTGTCCCATTTCACTGCTCGTAGGTAAGTAGGTGACACCTTAGGCTGAGACCAGAACTAACTACTGAACTCTCCCCGTAATGGCAGACTAACCTTTATATCTCCCTTCAGGCACTCCCTTCTTCTTTTCTCTGATTGGCTGCAACCTGCACATGTTCTTTTGGTGCATAAAACACTCTTGCCCCTATTAAAAGTGCTTTGTCATTATTATAAATTCACTATGTACATCCTATATACACATATACAGAACTTATATTAACAAATTAAAAATACCTAAGAGTACTTGTAGGGTGATCGCACACCCTACATATACACTAGATGAATAGCTCTAATACCTACAACTGCATGCCAAATCCATTCACAACACTCTGATGTCGGCCAAAAGAATATGCTATAGCAATTAAACTTCACCTTTATATATTTTTAAAAAATTCTGCCCTCAGCTCATCGTACCTGCTATGTTTTGAGAGACACGCTCCCTTTGTCAAACAAAAGGGGCATGTCCCTTGAAACGTATCAGGTGCGGTGAGCTAAGGTTGGACTGAGTGAGACACGTTTGAAGCTGTGATTTCTTCAGGCTGTGCAAACCGAGAAATGACCGCCAAGAGCATCGTATCAGAAAAGACATAAGGAAAGAAAGTTACCTTTTTATTTTTTCTATGTATGGCATTAGAATACTATTGATATAAGAATTGAAGCATTAAAATGATGAGAAAGAAGTTGTTAAAAGTGTTAATTGAATAATACGGCATAGCACATGAGTGCGGTGTATGCCAAAAGAATACTTTTTTGACATACATAGGGCTCATAGCAGGAATATGGAAAAAAAAATTCTATAAAATACACAGAGAGAACCTTAATTAGACTAGTTATTAGCTCTAAACGCAAATTTTAGGGCCTGTGACTATGTGAAATTCTATGTATATAGACATCTTGTTGAACATACTGTTGGTATACACATAAGACAGACTATGTATACCAATATGCAGTGGGTTACAAAAGTATTCATACCCCTCAAACGGTTCCTCATTTTTAAACATTAAAGTCGCAAACTGAAATGAATTTTATTGATATTTTATGTGATTATGCAAATGATGGCAAGTATTTATGAAGTGTAAAGAAAATGATGTATTTTTTTCAAATTTTTGCGAGTCTATACTTTGTAGGACCACCTTTAGCTCCAATGACAGCTGAAATCTGTTGGGAGATGTCTCTAGCAGCTTTGCACATCTAGAGGCTGGAATTTTTGCCCATTGTTCTTTGCAAAATAGCTCTAGCTCAGTCAGATTGGTTCGCAAACTTTTATGAACAGCAATTTTCAAGTCCTGTCACAGATTCTCAATGGAATATAGGTCTGGACTTTGACTGCGCCATTTAAACATATGAAAATGCATTGATTTAATCTGTAGCTTTGGCTGTATGTTTAGGGTCGTCGTCCTGCTGGAAAGTGAATCTACACCCCAGTCTCAAGTCCTTTTTAGCCTCTAATATGTTTTCCTCTAGGATTGCTACGTTTTTTGTTCCATCCATCTTCCCATCAACTCTGACAAACTCCAAGTCCCTGCTTAAGCAAAGCCATTTTGTGCCAAAATACTGGCTTACTTACTGAACACCAAATGTATGTGTTATACATATTTTCTAGAAACTTCCGAGCCTTGTCTGACCAAAGGGATGTGGCATTGGTAAATGGATGTGGCTTTATGGAAAGGTGACGTGTTTTAGTCTGAAACACCATGTGCCGAAAAAATGTGGCAAAATTTTGTTGCAATTAGTGGCATAAAGTAAGCAAACTAATGGAAGTTGTAAACTAGATAGTTTAAACATGTGCCAGATGTATCAAAATTAGGGATGAGCAAATTGATTCTAACGAAGTGGAATGCGTTTAGAATTTCAGGGAAAATTCAATTCTAAACGAAGCCGAAGTTCATGGTAATTTGCGGTAACGAAGCTAAAATGGCCACGAGCACATGTCGTGACATGGGGCAGAGAACTATGGGAGGAAGAAAGGTACACACTCAATGACATGTGCAGACATGCAGCCAATCAGCAGCCAGCCAGCTTCTGGGGATATCACAGCCCTATAAAAAACGGCAGCCATCTAAATTATGCCACTTCTCACTTTGTTCTCCTATGCACAAGCATCGAGCTGTAGCAACCCACATTGCACTCTGTGCAAAATACTTCCGATTTTTGAGATACTGGGGTGAAAGACCTTCACAGGTGTGTGTCATATACACACCTGTCCCTGAACCAGCATTTTTATTTTGGGATATTGCAATCTATGCCCAAAGAGTAAATCTATCCTCTGTTTGTGGAGTATTCTGAGTCAAATTCAGGGTGTGCGTATTTCTGCTCCATACACACCTGAAATCCATCACGTTCATTCTGTAGGGTATTTTATTCTGTGGCCAAAAGTTAATTTATCCACTGTTTGTGGGGGTATTCTGTGTCAAATTCAGTGTGTGTATTTCTGCCCTATACATGCCTGAAATCCATCACGCTCAGTCTGTAGGGTATTTTATTCTGTGCCCAAGTGTTCATTTATCCTGTGTTTGTGGGGTAATCTGTGTCACGCATGAGCTGCCACTGGCTGACATCAAAATTACACAGTGGAGTATTCCTGTCCGCTTGGATCATCAAGAAATCATTAATGGCCTTTCTCTGTTCATAGATTTCTCTCTGTTTTGCTCTGTTTTTTTCTCTCTGTTTTTCTCTGTTCATAGTTTCTCTGTTCTGTTCAGCTCAAGGAGGGTGTGCTTGGCGGTGTAGGAATGGCTGAAGTTCATGCAAAGTTTCCTGGCCATTTTTAGAATGTCTTGCAGACGGGTGAAAGATGTGAGGAACCGTTTGACAACCAGATTAAACACGTGTGCCATGCAGGGCGCGTGGCTCAGCCCTCCTTGGCACAGCGTGGACACCATGTTCCTTCCATTGTCTGTCACCATGGTTCCGATTTTCAATTGTCGAAGAGAAAGCAAGGAATCGGTTACGTCTTTCATGACGCAGAGCAGTTCCTCCCCTGTGTGATTTCGTTCGCCCAGGCAAACCAGGTGTAGAGCTGCATGACACCACCGTGCCCTGCACATCTGGTATGCTGGAGGAGCACCAAGACTTGTTACTTCAGTAGAGGCTGAGGTGGTGGAGGAGGAGGCGGACATTCGGAGGAGGCGGTGCAGGATAGCAATTTGACAACGTGGAAGAGAAAGCAGCGTCTCCTGTCCAAGTGGTTGGTGTGGCTGGGAGGGAATCACATTCACCCAGTGGGCCGTAAAGGACATGTTCTGTCCCTGACCGTAGTTAGACCGTGCTGCCATGCCCTTTGGAATACACGGACAGGCTCAAGGACTGGCTCACCTTCTCTTCTCCATATTTGTGCAGGGCTAGTACTGCCTTTTTCGAAAAGAAATGACGGCTTGGGACTCTCCACCTTGGCTTGGCACAAGCCATCAGTTCTCTGAACGGTGCAGAGTCCACCACTTGAAAAGGGAGGGACTGCAGTACCACCAACTTGGACAGGAGCACGGTCAGCTTCTGCACCTTAGGATGGCTAGACACATACTGCTGTCTCTTGGAAATTGTCTTGGTAAACGACTGCTGGCGCCATGAGTGGCGAGGAGCAGAAGCATCTAGACAGGTAGATGATGGGAAAAACAGACAGCTCCTTTTGGCAGAGGTGGTGGAGCCTTGACTGCCTAAAATGGGATGCGTGCCACTGGGTGCTGCTGCAGGATAGACCACCACATCTGAGACATGTTTCTCCCATGTTTCTCTCTCGGTGCTTAGTACCCACCAGGGAATATGGCTGAAAATCATAGCACTCAATAAGCTATGATGTTACCATATCTGCGTGGTGTACTTCTAGCACATTGCAGTGCAATGACACGTTAAAGTACATCCCACAAATACGCTGTGTGAACATACCCTAAAGCATAAAATAAACATGTTGTAAATAAAAAAAAAGGTATTAAATACAAAATTAATAAAACATACATATATACTATCTTGATAAACATTAGAACCTGCATTTTAAAGCTAAAGTGTTACTATTTGTGAACAATGTATAAAAAATGTCAGATTTACATTTTGGCATTAAAAAGCATTTATATATACTCTTACTTTATACTAATGTACTCAGAAATGACACCTAAAAATTTTATTCCATGTACTACAAAAAACTTGCAAAACTTTCAAAAAATATTGCATATTGCTATAAAAATAAGAAAACAAAACTAAAAAAAGCAATGGCTCTTGGAATGCAGAAATAAAATAAAAAACAAACTTTTTTTGTCCTTAGCTCCAAAATTGGCCTCTTCCTGAATGGGTTAATTATAAAGTGATATTTTGCATATAACTTAGAAACTATGTCTCCTCATTTTCATTTTGGGACTCGGTCTTGGACATTCATGTCCTGTAAGTAGTACTTCTGCATAATGTAATTACTGTATCTGTTGCAATTGCACATAATCTCTTTGCTTTGACAAAATCTTTCTCCAGGAAGCCACTTCCTTTCAATATCTGAAAACCTTTCACCATGAACATCTTCCAGCAGATACTCAATAACTGCAGGATAAGAGAAGCCTCCATTGGCCAAGGATTCTGTTAGTTCTGTGCTGAATTCCAAACTGTGGTTCCAAGAAAATCCCAGAACATTTCACTTGGCTCTTTGTGTTCAAGGACTCTTAGGAGTCAAATGAACTCTTATCTTATAAACAGCTGCAGGACTGGCAACAGGCTGAGACACAGAAGACCAGAGGAAGAATCCACTTGCCTGTCTCTAGTAATAGATTCCCAGTGCAGTCCTTACAGAATACTATAAAATTCATTCATCAATCATTAACACTAGGAAACAATAATCATGGGAGGACAAAGTATTTACGGAAAGCTCCATTAATATAAAACATTCTGGAATTTTATCCTTTTATTGTGTCAGGTCCGTGTTTTTTTTTCTTACTGGTTTGTATTTATGTCAGCAAACATGAGTTTAGTTTGGCTTAGGTTAAAGGGGTTGCCTGGTTAAGAAAACACATTTACAATAGTGTCGTTCTTCAGAACACTTTGGATTGGATCACATCCATATCCATTAGAATACTCGACAATCATCCATCAGCCTGCCAGTAAGAACGCAATGTTTCCTTCAATTTAGATATGGGCAGTCTGACACCGCAGGGGTCAATTAGCTCTCAGCATTGCTGGTTAGACAGATTTTGGCACATCAATACATATCATACCAATTCTGTAGTTAGGTTTCAAACTGAACTCAGTTACCTTTATTCTTCATTTACAAGTCACTCTACAAAAAGCCCAACATAAACCTAGGCCATCAAGCCTCTACCTAAACATCAAATTCTCCTCACTAACCCTGATAGCCTACTGTCCAAAAGCACAAACAGAGTTCATACCAATGCTGCACTGGTCCCAGCTCCCACAGGTCAGTAACATGTCCTTCCGCAGACTAAGACTTAGAGCAAGGGAGTTCTGTCTGCTTAATGGGGTCTTCCCACGGCATATTTGGGGGCGTACTTCAGGGCCTAATGACGCTGCAATGCGTCTGAAGAACGCCCCACAAAAAGAAGCCATTAGCACACAGCTGAACTTTCTCTCCCTGCTCTGTGGATGTTTACTCAATATGCTCAACAACATATGTGTGTTATTAGCTAAGTTACATGGGGCACATTTATTTTGGCAACTGTGCTAGAATTCTGCCACAATATGTGCAAAAATATTGGCGTATCTGTTTTACACCACATTTATTATGTGCTCTAGACAGTTTTTAGACACTTCTGCACCTCACCTGACAAAAGAAGTGTGGCTGGCCTTGCTAAAACAGCTGTGGCTTAGTGGGAAAGGGACGTGAATTAGTATGTGATCCTGTGTGCCAAAAAATGTTTGGTTCCCGTGATAACAAAAACTAAGCCATCTAACAAATGGTGCAATTTAAGACTGTCTAGTCTGAGTTTAAACTGTCACAGGGAAATGGTGGGTTGTGGACCCACTGTGCCACTACTAAGCTTGTTTCGAGGGGCGTAACTAAGTGGCCATTGGGTTCGTCATAGAGCCAAATAGCAAGGTTCAGGCAAGAGAGTGTGGGGAGGAGCTGACTTTTAACCCCACAGATGGAAGGGGATTGGCTAAAGAAATATAACTAGAGATGGGCGAATTGATTCTAACGAAGTGGAATTCGTTTAGAATTTCAGGAAAACTTCGGTTCTGAACGAAGTCGAAGTTTGGGGGACTTTGCGTGAACGAAGTGTGCTTTTGATTGATAAAATGGCTGCGAGCACATGGCGTTACATGGGGAAAAGAACTATGGGAGGAAGAAGGGCATAGCCTGCATGACATGTGCAGAGATGAAGCCAATCAGAGACCGGCAGGATTCTGTGACGTTACCGCACTATATAGTCCGGCGCGAAGCGGGAAAGCTCATACGCTCTCACTGTACTGATTAGGGAAGGTGCTGCCACAGCTGCTAATGAATCTCTTACTAACGAACTCATTTTTATACAGCGATTTTTGGGGGGTGTCACAGCTTGTTCGGGAGACTGCTTCTCTTAACGTTTCTATTTCTGATTTTTTGGGTATTGGATCTGAAGTCCAGTGTGCGTCCACTGCAGCTGCATATACTGTACATCTTAATGCTATCTGCTCACAGCACATTGAATATCCAGGGGTTAATTAAGCATTGTTCTGCTGTTGTGGTGACTAAAAGAAACTATTTTTTTCACCGCCAAAAAAGACATTTTTCCTGTAGCATAATTCATAACCGAAGGTTAATTACAAGTTTTTCTCTTGCTGTGTCCCGTAAAATACACGCCATTGTAACACGCTACAAAGCTGGTAGTTTTTGGTTGCTCAATTCTTTTGCGCAATTTACATCCAGGGGTTAATTAAGAAATTGATTTTCTGTTGTGGTGACTAAAAGAAACCGTCTTTTTCACCGCCAAAAAAGACATTTTTCCTTTTGCATAATTCATAACCAAAGGGTTAATTACAAGTTTTTCTCTTGCTGTGTACCGTAAAATACACGCCATTGTAACACGCTACAAGTGGTAGTTTTTGGTTGCTCAATTCTTTTGCACCAATTTACATCCAAGGGTTAATTAAGCATTGTTCTGCTTTGTGGTCACTAAAAGAAACCTTCTTTTTCACCGCCAAAGAAGAAATTTTTTGCCTGTAGCATAATTCATATCCGAAGGTTAATTAAGCCTTTTTTGTGCTTTACATTCAGTAAAAAAACACAGCGTTTTTAAACGACACTACAAGTAAATTTTTCCTGGCCATTTGTGGAGCGCAATTTATATCCAAGGGTTACCCAAGGTTGTTACTGGGTTCATTTGGAGTAAAATTTACAGGGTGTGTATTTTTTCATTACAGATATCTTCATCAACAGTGTCTGTACATTTTAGAACAAACAGTATGTTAGACAGAGAGGTGGCAGGCTCTTCACCTGCGAATGGCAGTGGCACAAACATTCCTGGAGCAGTCCCAGGTCGCAGCACAGCAAGGGGACGTTGCAGCAGGGGTCAGTCGGTGAGGCCACAACTGCCGCTGTCATCTAGCAGCCGTGTGCTGACCAGCAACCCAAGGGTTCTTGTTTGGTTGACTAGGTCATCCACTTCCTCTCAGATGACATCTGAAAAACCCAGCCAAGAGTCGGGGGGAAAAACGTCAGACACAACCCTTAGTTGGCATGGCCCGGGAGCGGGTCAGCGGCCCTCACCTGTCCTCAACCCGCCTCTGTCCCACCCGGTTCCCTCAGCCAAAAATCTACTATGTGGTTCTGGGCTCAGCGCCACTATATGCGAGGATGAACAATTTGAGGAGGGCAGTCAGCAGCTACTTGGCAGCGAAGAAATGGGGCCAATACCCCCTGCTTTTTGCAGTAGGCGGCAAAGTATAGATGTGGAGAGTGGCTTTGGGGGGTTTAAATGTTGTGAGGGGTCAGCCTCTGCATACCAGGACCGGTGATGAGGACAGCAGTGACGATGAAACACAAATAGATGATGATGTAGCCAACCGCAGCCAGCAAGTGGGTTGTGTGGGCGCGAGTCAGCAGGATAGCAGCAGTGTGAGGTCGGGAGCCAAGCGACCACGGGGTAAAAAACCCACTTCGCAGGCCCAAGAAAGTAGCGGCACAGGGGCTCAGCGAGGCAGCGTTGGTGGTAAAATCCTATACTCGGTGGTGTGGCAGTTCTTTGCTAAGACACCGGAGGAGCCAAATATGGGTATATGTAGAATCTGTAGGCAGAAGTGAAGCGTGGCCAGGGAGCTAACGTTGGGCCACGGCCCTGTGTCAACACATGCAGCGTCACCATCCGGTGGCCTGGGAGAAACGTGGCTCAGATGTGGTGTTCCCCTCATGCCGCTGCAGCAACAGCAGGCCGCCTGGCAAAGCATGCCATTGCAGCCAGTCAATGCTCCACCACCTCTGCAGAAGGGGCTGTTTCTCTTTGCCATAATCTCCCGGACCAGATGCTCCTGCTCCTCGCTTCTCATGGCGCCAGCAGTCGTTCAGCGAGGCGATTTCAAAGAGACAACAGTATGCGTCCAACCATCTTAAGGTGCAGAAGCTGACCGTGCTCCTGTCCAAGTTGGTTGGTACTGCAGTCCCTCCCTTTCCAAATGGTGGACTCTGCACCGTAAGAGAACTTATGGCTTGTGCCGAGCCGAGATGGAGAGTTCCAAGCCGTAATTTCTTTTCCAAAAAGGCAGTACCAACACTTGAAAAATATGTAGGGAAAAGAAGGTGGGCCAGTCCTTGAGCTTATCGGTTGTTCCACGGTGCATGGCAGCGCGTTCGTCTGGAGCTGTAACTATGGTCAGGGCCTGTACTTTTCCTTTACGGCCCACTGGTTGAATGTGTTTCCTGCCCGGGCATACCCAACTCTTGGACAGGAGACGCCGCTTTCCCCCCTCCACGTTGTCAAACTGCGGCTTTCCCGCGCCAATGTCTGCCTCCTCCACCGCCAAACCCCCATCTCAGCCTCCACAAGTACGCTCCATCATACCACATGTGTAGGGCACAGCGATGTCACGCAGTTCTACACCTGGCTTGCCTCGGCGAACGAAGTCACATAGGAGAGGAACTGCTCCGCGTCATGCAGCAAGATATCGATGTGTGGCTTTCTCCGCGCCAACTGCAAATCGGAACCATGGTGATGGACAATGGTAGGAACATGGTGTCTGCACTGCACCGAGGAGGGATGGTCCTTGCACCCTGCATGGCGCGTGTGTTCAATCTGGTTGTGAAAAGGTTCCTGAAGTCTTCCACCGATCTTCAGAAGATTCTGAAAATGGCCAAGAAACTGTACATGCACTTCATCCATTCCTACAAAGCCAGGAACACCCTCCTCGAGTTGCAGCGGCAGAACAGCCTCCCCAACACACTCTGATATGCAATGTTTCCACCCGTTGGAATTCCAGCCTGCACATGTTGGACCGACTGTATGAACAGATAAAGGCCATTAACGATTATTTGATGATCCAGGCGGACAGGAGTACTAGCCTGTGTAACTTTGATGTCAGCCAGTGGCAGCTCATGCGTGACACCTGACGTTTGTTGAGGCCATTCGAGGAGGCCACGTTATTTGTCAGTCGCCAGGACTACGGGATGAATAACATCATTCCACCGCTTCATGTCCTGGAACAGATGCTGAAAAATCTGTCTGGGCAGGGGATTGGAGACGTGGCGACCACATCTCGTGGCCACATGAGTCTGGTGGGGACTGAAATGGAGGAGGAGGAGGAGGACATTGGAAAAAGAAAACATTGTCTGGTGAAATGAGTGGATTTTCTACCCAGGTGACAAGAGAGGAGGAGCAGGAGCAGCTGGAAGAGGGAGATGGAGATGAGGA
This sequence comes from Phyllomedusa bahiana, assembly GCA_025379985.1. Taxonomy (NCBI): domain Eukaryota; kingdom Metazoa; phylum Chordata; class Amphibia; order Anura; family Hylidae; genus Phyllomedusa; species Phyllomedusa bahiana. Next base: position 111,859 of record JAODAL010000046.1, read on the forward strand.
AGACGAGGCAGAATGCCCCGAAAAGCACCGTGGCATTTTACAGTGGAGATGGAGGCAGGGAGCCCCTCGGAGTCACTTGTGCAGATGGCCCGCAGCATGCTGATTTGCCTGGCTAGTGACAGCCGAATAGTCACCATCCTGCAGAGGGATGACTTCTGGCTCTCCACCCTATTGGACCCTCGCTACCGGTCTAAAATGGGAGCTTTTTCCCCAGCTATTGAGGGGAGGACAAACTCAAATACTATAGGGAAATCCTCCGTAGTCAGTTGTCCGCTGCCTATGTGAGGCATCGTCCCTCCTCTGCAGGTCTGACCGGGGGGTTCTTCAGCGTCACGTACTACTGCCGCGGCTGCTGAGGGAAGGTGGGGGGGGGTGGGGTAGAGCAGTACCAGCTCATCACCCAGCAACCTAAGTTGGAGTCACTGATGAGGAGTTTCCTTCACCCGCCTAGTGAGGAGGGCAGTCGCCAGCAGCAGCAACAGCAGGACCTGGAGCAGACCTGAACCAACAGATGGGGGGCCTACTTGGACAGAAATCTGCAAACCCGTTAGAAGATCTGCTAGACTATTGGGCAGCCAAACTGGATGTGGGGGCTGCAAATTTGCCAGTTTGCAGTGGAGAAGCTGTCCTGCCCGGCCAGAATGTGGCATCAAAGCGGGTGTTCAGTGCGGCGGGGGCCATCGTTACCACAAGGAGAACCCGCTTGCCCCACTGGAAATGTGGAACGACTGACCTTTGTCAAGATGATCAGGCGTGGATGGGCCAGGTTTTCCAACACCCCAAATGCCTTAAGCGTCGACTACATCAGACATGAGGCCTCACCCAAACTGTGAGAAATGAGTCTGGGTCAAACTACCCGCCTCAGCCACTATTCTGATGCTCCCACCCGCCTGATCCCACACATTGCTGACAGTTTTCCATCTGCCACCAACCATCTTTACCAGGGACTGGTATTGCCACCCACCTCCACACTCTGTCATTGTGCCACTCTTGACCTCATGCTGCTGTTGCTGGTTGCCGGACATCCACACTGTGTCATTGTGCCACTCTCTGACCTCTTTCTGCTGCTGCTGTTGTTGCTGCTGCGTCCCCCCTCCACACTGTGTCTTTGTGCCACTCTCTGACCTCTGCTGTTGCTCCTGCCGCCGTCACCTCCACTCTCTTGTCATTATGCTACTCTGGGGCCTACTCCTGTTTTTGCCACCTCCAGAATGTCATGGTGCCACTGCCTGACCTCATGCTGTTGATACCGTGACCTCCACACTGTCATTGTCTCACTCTGTGGCCTACTCCTGTTTTTGCCACCTCCAGAATTTGTCATTGTGCCACTGTCTGACCTCATGCTGCTGTGGCTGCCGCCGTCACCTCCACACTCGTCACTGAGTTGCCACCTGAGCTCTCAGCTTGTTTTTTTCCAGTTTCGCTGGCAGGGATTTTTATCAGGCTACATTCCCGCTTAGTTTTTTGGTCAGTTTTTGCCCTTTTAAAGTCCCCAGGGAATTTTATAGTGAAGCGATTCTAAGAATGGCGGCATCATTGCGTGTCATACTAAATCACAACATTGTATGAAGACCAAACCAAGCTCCCTCGGGCATATTTAAGCATGGCACAACGTTCTACAGCCCCCTGCAGGCTCTGTGCAGCCTGGAAATAGCTGTTTTTTAACGCAATTCGTCCCGAAGTAATTCGGCCGAAATGAATTTTGTCAGAAAATTCGGCGAAGTCACCGAATCGAATTTTTGAGAAATTCGCCCATCTCTAAATATAACCCATTGTGGGAAAATCACAGCAAAAGAGGGAATTATGGAAGCAGCCGCCGCGAGATGATGTAGCAGCATGGCCAGCATAGGGGAAGCCCACACAGCAACCCCAAACAGGTAAATTGGCATCTACTGATCATGCGGGTAGCAGCGTGACACTAAGTATTAGACAGTATACAGTGAAAGAAATAATTATTTGATCCCTTGCTGATTGTGTAAGTTTGCCCACTGACGGGAACTTTGAACAGTCTATAATTTTAAGGGTAGGTTAATTTTAACATTGAGAGATAGAATATCCAAAATAAAATCCAGAAAATTATATTATATAAATTATATAAATTTATTTGGATTTTTCAGTGAGAAATAAGTATTTGATATGTTTTTTTGTAGTTGATGATGAGTTTTGCACGCAAGTCATGAGGAATTTTGGTCCACTCCTCTTTGCAGATCATCTCTAAATCATTAAGATTTTGAGGCTGGGCGCTTTGGCAATTTGGAGCTTCAACTCCCTCCATAAGTTTTCTATGGGATTAAGGTCTGGAGACTGGCTAGGCCACCCAATGACCTTAATGTGCTTCTTTTTGAGCCACTCCTTTGTTGCCTTGGCTGTATGTTTTGGGTCATTGTCTTGCTGGAAAACCCACCCACAACCCATTGTCCTGGAGGAGGGACAGAGGTTGTCACTCAGGATTTTACGGTACACGGCTCCATCCATTCTCCCATTGATGTGATGAAGTAGTATTGTGCCCTTAGCAGAGAAACACCGCCAAAACATAATGGGCCACATGTATGAAATGGTTTTGGTCTAAAACTCCCTTTTTTCCCAATAGAAACCTATGGGGAAAAAAGTGAGTTTTAGACCAAAACCATTTCATACATGTGGCCCAATGTTTCCACCTCCATGTTTGACAGTGGGGACGGTGTTCTTTGGATCACAGGCAGCATTTCTCTTCCTCCAAACATGGCGAGTTGAGTTAATGCCAAACAGCTAAATTTTTGGGCACATCTGACCACAACACCTTCTCCTAATTACTCACAGAATCATCCAGTTGTTCATTGACAAACTTCAGATGGGCCTGTACATGTGCCTTCTTGAGCAGGTGGACCCTGCAGGCACTGCAGGATTTTAAACCATTAAGGCATAAGGTGTTACCAATGGTTTTCGTGGTGACTGTGGTCCCAGCTGCCTTGAAATCATTAATAAATTCCCCCCTGTAGTTTTAGGCTGATCTCCCACCTTCCTCATGACTAAGGATACCCCATGAGTTGAGATTTTGCATGGTGCCTGAGATCGATGTTGATTGACAGTCATTTTGTATTTCTTCCATTTTCTTACTATTGCACCAACAGTTGTCTCCCTCTCACCCAGCATCTTACTTATA